>PVHY01001155.1:0-172177 GCA_004024945.1 Uropsilus gracilis
ATGGGGTCTCCATGCCTCGCTGGGGAGAGGGAGGTGAGTTTGTGTCTTCCGGGAGGCGTGAGGGCTGCGCCCTGGTGGTGGTGTGGGGGAGGGGAAGCAGTGCTCCCGTGGGGCGGGGTATGGGTTGGAGAGGTGAGTGGGTGCATCTGTCCAGCAATCCACCCGGTGTGGTCATGCCTGGCCCGTGTGGGAGTGGGGATGTCTCTCCCGCGGGGCAACTATACCAGCGCCAGCGGGACGTCGGCGCGGCCCACACTAGCTGCGCTGCTCCGGCGGCGGGGGCTGGGCGTGGCGGTAATGCTCGGGGTGGTGGCCGCGCTGGGGGTGGTGGCCGCGCTGCCGCCCTCACCCGGGCAACCGTGCTGGAGAAGGATGTCGGCGCACAGCTGGCTTCCAGCCTGGCGGGCGTAAAACAGCGCCGTGCGGCCCTGCGCATCGCGGGCGGACACGTCGGCGCCATTCTGGAGGGCGGAAACGGGGTGTCACTGCAGGTCCTGCCTGGGGGACTGCATCCGCAGGCCGCAGGCCACAGGCCGGCTTTCCAGGATTTCCAGGCGCACTTCCAGGGTCCCTTTGGGGATACCAGGTCTCCCGTCCCCGTCCCCCCCCCCCCCCCCCCCCCCCCCCCACCGTAGCCTGGCCACTTCCGAGATCGAGCACTCGCGGAACCGTTACCTATGCCCCACGCACGTACCCACAACAGCAGTTGTGTGATGACAACGTGGGCGAGCTCGGCTGCCAGATGAAGTGGGGAGCGAAGCTGCGGGTCCTCTAGGCTGGTATCGAGTGGCCCGTGTCGCGCATGAGCCAGGAGTAGGAGAACGGCAGCCACGTCCTGGGCCTGCACCGCAGACCACAGCTGTAGGCCCAAGGGTTCCTCTGGGGTGCCCAGCGGCGCCAGGAACAGCAGCTGCTCGTACTTGGCGCGAATCCAAGACTCACGCTCCTCCCTGCAAAGTCAGCGGCCAACCTGAATGAATCCGCCCTAGACCCGCCCCAGCCAGGACTTCTGCCCCCCCCCCACCCAGAGGGTCTTCTTGGGACGGCACACCCCTGAGGCCACCCTCCAATCTGTTCCCTCGCACGGACCGTGAAGAGTCCCGCGTGGGTTTGGCGCGGCCACGCGTGTCGCTCTCCCACACGCGGTTGGCCATGTCGTTGCCAATGGCCGTCAGCACCAGGGTCAGCTCCCGCGGCCAGTCGTCCAAGTCCAGCGAGCGAACGCGGGACAAGTGCGTGCCCAGGTTCCGGTGGATGCCAGAGCACTCGATGCAGATGAGCGCGCCCAGGTTCAAACTGGCCCACGTGGGGTCTGCGGACAGACAGCAGAGGTCGGCTCCGGGGGCAGCGTGGGCACCCCAGCAACTCCGGAGAGCCACACTCCCGCCCAGGCCCCTCTGCTGCCCCCTTGCGCTCACTGGGAGCCCCGCAGTCCACGCAGATGGAGTTCCCCTTGGCGTTCCGGATCGCCTGAATCGCCACCGCCTCGCTTTGGCTGTCTGTGCGCAACTGCAGGGAGGTTTGGGGTTAGATTCCCTCTGAACCCTTCTCTGGACGCCATAGGCCGCCCCCCCACCCCCCCACCCACCCCCACCCCCGCCGCCCTGTCCCCAGCTCTCCCCCTACTCCTGATTCATTACCTTGACCTTGCTGCTCTCACAGCACTGCAGACTAGCTAGGATCTGACTCTCGATGGCCTGGACCCAGGCATCGCGCTCCTCAAAACTGGCTGCCTCAAAGTGCCACGTCTGACCAGTGCTGGACACAATCAGGAATTCGAAGTTTTCCTCTGGGTGGGGGATGGGATTGGGATCATGAGGGGTAGTGTTCAAACAGGGGCCACCGTCCCCCATCCCTTCCTTCCCCCCTGATGTCCATCCCATGCCCCTGGGAGTGGGGCTGACGGGTTGGGGAAGCAGAGGGTGGGGGAGAGCAGGAAGCCCGAGCACATGCAGGGGAAGGCAGGGGCACCCCCAACCCTCTGCACCCCAGCTGAGCGCCCCTCCCAGCTCCCCGCTTGTTACCTGCTTTATAAATATTTCTTAAACTACCAAAGGATTTTAGTTTCCACATTTTGCGCTTGGCTGGTTTCCCGAAGCGAAGGAGATAGAGATAGAATGGAGAGCAGAACGGAGAAAGAAACCAAGAAAGGGGGAAAGGAGAGGCAGAAGGAGAGATGGAGAGAGAGAGTGACAGAGTGCCAGAGACAAAGCAGGACAGACAGGTGGGGAGAGAAAGCAGAACTAAAGTCAGTGGCCCCGGAGCAGAGAAGAGCGGAAGCCAAGAGCCATGAGAGTAGGCAGATTCTGGAGCCTGGGTCTGAACACCCAGCAGAGAGCAGGGCCACGGGACCGGCTCCCACGACCCCCAGGGACCAGGTCTCTGGGGTGGGAAGGGACAGCCAGGAGCTAAGTGAACATGGGGGAAGGGGATGGGGTAGGGTCATGGGACTGGGATGAGGGGGCCCTGGGAGTTACAGAGGTTTGGACAGGGTCACTGGGGGCAGGAATGGGGATCATTGTGGTCAACAAACGACTCTGAGGGGAGCTTGGAGACCAAGGGACATTTTTCAGAACAGGAGCTGGTGGTCACAAAATCCAGGCGCTGAGGAGTCAGTGGGGGGGACAATGAGCTCAGGGACGAAGTAACCCGGGATCACAGGGGGAGCAGGGGCTGGAGTGATAAGGGGAGTTGAGGGCAGGAACCGGAACTATAGGGTTAAGAGGTTTACGGGGTCATTGAGACCAGGGATGGGGGGGTTACTGGGATCAAAGGCATTGACTGGAGGGTAGGAGAAGGACTGGGTTGAAGGTCTCCGTCCATTTTTCACTAAGCTATATGCAGAGTGGTGATGATAGCCAAGCACTCAGCTCAGGCACTTTTTCTCTTCCTGCAGGAGCTAGGCCAGGGATCTGGAGATGGGGCTGAGGGTCCGGGGTGGGAGTGGACCTGCCCGCTAGGGCCTCACCTTCAGCCTGGCCAGCAGAGCCTTCAGTCTTGGATGGTGTTGTCAGTTTTTTCCTCCTCTGTTTCTTCACCATGGGAGAGGGAGGGGGGTCCCGACTCAGGGGGCTCAGGTCTCCAGATGGGGTACAATCTTAGGGGGGAGGATACAGCTGCCTCAGCTGCCCCCTCCGTAGATTTTCTGATTTCTCATTAGCTTATCTTTTGTTTTGTTTTGTTCTCTTTTTTTTTTTTTTTTTTTGTTGAGACTAGGTCTCGCTATTTTTGCCCATGGAACCGCAGGCTCTTGTTGCCCAGGGTACCACAGATTCAAGCGATCCCCAGCCTCAGCTTCCCAGGTAGCTGAGATTGCAGGCGCGCGCCACCACGTCCAGCTGTCTTTTTTGGAACTAGGTCTCACTACGTGCCCCAGGCAGGACTCGAACCGCGATCCCTAGCCCCGGCCGCTTCATAGGTTGAAGCTTACAGGCATGAGTCACTGAGTCTGGCTCATTAGCTTATCTTATCCGCTGAACTAATTCTGGCACCTTCGGGTCCATTTCCTCAGTGCTCCCTCTCAAGGAGGCCCCCTTGACCATTCCTGGCGGTTTAGCTCTAGAACCCACTTGTCTCAACCATTGTGGTAAACCTGATAGACTGAGCTTGATGCCTGGCATCCAGCAGGTGCCCAGTGTATCCTCAGTGCTCAATCATGCATTCATTCCACCTCCTTGCTGCCACCCCATTTCAACTTCATTTCCCACCCGCATCCCATTTGGATGGAGGCTGGGTCTTTACTGACCAGTGCTGAGGGCTCGGGCCAAATTCCGGTCTGGCTTTAGCAGGTGTTTGGATGTCTGGTCTGCCGGTGGCTGCAGGGAGCTGGGGCTGGGGCTGGGACTTGGGGTGGGAGTGGTGGCTTCTGTTGAAGGGGGAAGAAGATAAAACCTCAGCGAGCTGCTCAGTCTCTGGGCCCATTCCTTACTTGGTTCCTCTTGATCACCCACTTTTCTCCATTATCCAACCCCAGCCCCCATTTTCCCATTACTTTCTCTTTTTTTTTGAGACTCGGTCTCACCATTTTTGCCCATGGAACCGCAGGCTCTCGTTGCCCAGGGTACCACAGACTCAAGCCATCCCCAGCCTCAGTTTCCCAGGTAGCTGGGATGACAGGCAAGCGCCACCACACCCAGCTATTTTTTTGGAACTAGGTCTCGCTACGGGCCCCAGCGGGACTCGAACCGTGATCCCTAGCCCCGGCCACTTCATAGGTTGAAGTTTACAGGCATGAGCCACCATGCCCGGCCCTGCCATTACCTTCTCGTTCCCCTACGCTGACTCCCCTCCCTGCCCCTTCACCATGAGCCCCACTCACCAGAACCTTCACCCATCTGGACAGTGCTCATGTCCTTGACCAGCCCATTGATGCTGGCTGAGGGGCCAAAGGCTGAGATGGCTCGTGGGGGCCGCTTGCCAGGAACTTTGACTGTAGTTCGCAGTAAGTCCATCTCCTTGCCATGGGTACCGTTGGTGTAATCCTGCAGAGATACAGGGGTGACAGCATAAGGAGGTGTGGGTTCCTTGGCGGAGCTGGCAAGTGGCCAATAGGGAGGAGCTGGAGAAGGGACCCTTTGAGCTGACTGGGTTGGGATGAGCTTCTAGGACACGAGCCCAGCAGACAAGCTGGCACTGTTTGCTCCAGGAAGCACTCCCGGAACGCAGGCTGTGGGAGAACATGCCCCCACGCTCTCTCCTGGGACTGCAAGTTGGGAGATAGACTTACTTTTCCAGCCCTGCCCTGGGCACATGGTAGCTGCCTACAAGTAAGACCCAGGACTAGAGCTTCCCAGAAAAGATGTTAGTGCTTGTCAGAGGCTTAGGCTGGTGGAGCTGGCAGGGCACCCAAGGCCGGCTGGTGCGGCCCAGTTCGTCTGCACCACTCACGTTAATGCTGGGGTGGTAGAGCAGGAAGCCATTGCTGGATAAGGTCACATATTTCTTCTTCCATTCTTTGTTCAAGGAGTTGCCGCTTCGCTTCAATAGGAAGCTCTGGGGTGTGAGAAGAGACGCAAGGGAGAAAAGTCAGTCAGGACCAGCTACCTGCAGCCTGGCCCCAGCCCCTGGTCACCTACCTGTTTGATGGGGATGGCTCGCCCACTTCCCACTGTCTCGCCCCGACTGTCCAGGCTCCGCTTCTCGGAGTCACTGCCCCGACGGTTCTGGAAGGATTGGGCATCCGTCAGAGGACAGACAGAGGGGAGGTCAGGTGAGGAAGGGTCCAGTCAAGGGGTCAAAGCACCAGGAAAGATGGGCAGGTAACAGAGGACAGGCGCACGGGGTGTCACACGTCCAGTACCGCAAAAAGACTAGTCCTGCGCTTGGCTGCCCGGTGCAGGGACCCTGGGGTGCTCAGTCCAGCCACCGCCGCTGCCTCGGCTCGGAGCTCCCGGTGACCAACGTTGGGTGAGGATGGGAGGGAAGAAGAGTAGTCGCTGGTGTGACCCCCGTTACTAGCCTGGAAGGGCAGCTAAGTGAGCAGAACAATTAAGATGCCCCCCTCACCAAGTTACAGTTCATCTGCTGATGTGAAGTTTGACTTTCCAAGATCACATCACCATTTATTTATATTATTATTCGTCATAAAACCCCATACTAGTCTTGCCATAGAGCTTTAGTCTTGCCATAGAGCTTTAGGTTTCTCAAAAGGTTGACTTCAAGGGCCGGGCATGGTGGCTTGTGCCTGTAAGCTTCAGCCTATGAAGCGGCCGGGGCTAGGGATCGCAGTTCGAGTCCCGCTTAGGGCCCGTAGCGAGACCTAGTTTCAAAAAAAAACAGCTGGGCATTGTGGCGCGTGCCTGTCATCCCAGCTACCTGGGAAGCTGAGGCTGGGGGTTGCTTGAGTCTGTGGCACCCCGGGCAACGAGAGCCTGCGGTTCCACAGGCAAAAATAGCGAGACCTAGTCTCAAAAAAAAAAAGGTTGACTTCACACACATGATGCTCTATGATCTTCCCAGCGTTAGAAAGTTTGGGTGACTTGTTCAAGGACATTGCAAACAATGTTTCATCTGGTTGATCTTTAGTCCAATGCACTTTCCACAAAGTGTCATGGCCATTTCAATCTGCCTGCCCCACCCAACCTCCATGGGTATTGTGTCCTTAGCTCACAAGCCCCTCTGCATCTAATTGGCCCCCAACTTACCTGCCCTGCTACGGGTGTGGAAGCAGCTGAGTGGCTTGGAGAGCTGGGCAGGGACTTGCAGGCAGCCAGAAGCTGCTGCTGTTTGCGCAAAGTCACCACCTTCTGGGCCACTGAGGAGTGGGAGGGAAGGAGGTGTGAGCAGGATGAATACCAGGTTTGATCAAATCCCAAGGGATAACACAGGCCCCACCTTCCCTGTCACTGTAGCCTTCCTGCCACCTGTAACCTCCCAGCTCCTTTCTCCCCAAGGTCCCCTCAGCTATTGGGCAAACCTTTTCTGACCTTTCTACTGCCTCCCGCGCAAGCTAATGTCCTCTCACATAGAGAGACCTGGCTGCCTGGCCTCTAGGAACATAGCAGGCCCCCAGCTCCCTGCTCCCCACATATGCTAGGGATCACACACTCACCCTCTTGGAAGACCCGGTCCACATTGAGCCCATAGGTCGCACAAGTCTCATAGTAGCTGCAGCGCTTCATATCCGCGCACAGAGCCCGGGCTCGAGCATCACCCACAACCCGAGGGGAGGAAGCACTGATCCTGTCTGAGGGGAGAGGAACGAGGCAGGATTAGGTGAGGGGCCCTTCCCTCACTTTCCTTGCTTTCCTTCCCAGGGCACCAGCCCCAGATGTGCGAGATCATTCCTCATGTGACCAAATAGAATGGGTGTGTCTAAGCCCTGAGCCCAGTTCCCAAGCCCAGCGCAGCATGAGTAGGTAGGGGAGCTCGGTGTAGCCGGAACATGCCAGAGCTTGAGTGGAGTCTTCTGCCAAGGTCTGGAATGGATGGGGCTCATGAGAGCAATCGTTCTACCTGTAAACCCAACGAGCTCTGAATGGAAGGGGAGGACACCCGGTGTATAAACTAGGAAATGCTGGAGCACCCAGGAAGCCTGCTCGATATGCAGCGAGAAGCATGGAGGTGAGCAGCAGCGGGAGCGGACCCCTCGGGCAGGCCTCAGGCAGTCCTGTCAGTGCCACACAGGTGGGTATAAAGCTCTCCCTGGGGCGACGGACAGTTTGACAGCTTCTGAATCCCCTCTTGGAGAACTAAAAAGCTTTCTGCCCTTCATTCTCCAACACTTGCCCTGGGTTTTCCTCTTTGTTTTTAAGTAACTTCCTTTAAAGGAATCAGCCTGACCCAGCTGTTGCAAGGGGACGATGAAGGAAAGACTTTCTGTCCACACAAGGGCCTGAGGTTTTCTCTGCATCCCTTAGCGGTGGCCTCAGGAAGCAGCAGTTGTGTGAACACAGGAAGGTGACATCTCAAGAGAGGGAAGAAGAGTGCTACTGTCCCTGTTCCTTTCTCCCTCTAGCATCCCCTCTCTCTGCTCAGACTTGGAGAAGTGTGTGCCTGGCTTAACAAGTCCTTACTTGAAGACCAGTCTCCTTGCAGTAGGTTGCCAAATCCAAAATATAACCATTTCCACACCTTGCCACGCTGTCACCTGTGTGGCTATCTCAGGGATGCCCCATAAAGCAACGCTTGCCCAGTCCCTCCTTACCTTGTGTCCCCACCAGCGCCAGGGCCAGGCCTCCTCGTCCCTCCCCCCGGAGGTTGCTCAGCTGCCCATGGAGATGGCTCACAGCTTGGAAACTGTTCTCATCCTCCAGGCTGAAGACCAAGATGACAGCATCTGCCCAGCCTGAGAACTTGCAGGGAATAAGGGAGAAAGGAGGGTCGCACCAAGTTCAGTCTTCCAGCTATCCAGCAGGGGACCTAGGTGACCGGAGCCCTAGTCCCTGGCCAGAACTGACCCCAGCCAGCCTGCCTACCCCGTGTCTTCACCCCTCACCTTAGCATCAGGTGCCCCGGCTTCCTCTCGAATCAGTACCAGATGAGTCTGTCCATCCACCAACATCTCTTTCTTGTGCTGCTCACCTGTCCAGGTGAATTGGAAGAGGTAGCAGATCAGCGGTCACAGGTCACCAAACCTCCCCCCATGCACCCTGTACTTTATCTCCATCTTTTCCCTTTGGTTCCACACCTGCCTAGTCATGACCTGAATCCCTGACCCAACCCTTGGCTTACTATGGCTTCTGAGAACTCACTCTCTGTCTTCTCCAGCACCTGGTATGACCCAGTCAGGAATCGATGAATAAGGGATGACTTCCCACTCCTGGCGTCCCCCAGAACACCCTGAGGATGAAGTTGCAGAGTAGTGATTGTGGGAATCAGGAGGAATCAGTGTGCTTTGGCCTGAACACTCCAGAGAAGTCAAAGGCACTAACAGCGTTAACATGTCTGAGGGTCCCACAGGGTTTGGATGGCAGCCAGAAGAAAGCAGTTGCGTGGAATGAACCACGACTATGAAATTATCCCACGCTCATAGTGGACCACAGGTTGAAGATGTCAACAGATCGCTACCAATCTGTGTGTGTCACTGAGAAAACACACTAGAGGGGGGAGGGGGGGCATGTCACAGCCCTAAGTATTACTTAGAAATTTTTACCCAATTCTAGGCAATAGAACATGAAGTGCTAGAGAGGGAAGAGGCCAGAAATGTGGAAGAGGCCTGGGAAGAGGACCATGAGCAAACAGGGAAAAGGAGGCTAGAGAAGAAAGTTATGAAGTTCTATCCCGCCCCAGGACAGAGCCCCAGGATGAAGGCAGGATCTCAGGAGACATGGACAACTCTTCATTGTCACACAGAGAGGGAATGGAAGAGGTGAGGGGGAGAGCTGTATGTTGCGGGTGGGATATCAACCTTCACACAGACAAGACGACAGGTCACCTACCAGGCGCAGTTCAGGAATGGAGCGGCTCAAAGTCCATTCCTGGCTATTGACCACCGCCTCTGTAACGGGAGAAGGACTGTCAAGAGACGCTGCTTCACCCCAGCAGCTCTCCCACCTCAGCTACGCTCCTCCTTCTGCAGCTTCCCATAGCCCCTGGCCCCTGCCTGGGCTGGAGACCTATGGGGACAGGCTAGGTTTGAGACAGGTCCCCAGTGCTCCCAATCCTAGCCGCTCTCCACACAGCTGTTGCTGCCGCTCAGTGGTTGCTTAGCAACAGAGCCAGCAAGACAAAAATACTTCAGTTGGCATCTCCCTTAAAGCATATCCCCAACCGTAGTTCCCTGTCCCAGACCAGGGGACCAAGGCTCGCCCGGTGCAGGGTTCTTCCCTTTGGAAAGGAACAGACAAGCGTCTTCTCCTCGCCTGAGAGACAGATTCCCAGGGCAGATTCTGGGAGGAGGCGCTGGGACAAAGGGAGTGGGTCTTCCTCAACCTCCATCTCACCGAGAGAAACTGAGGTGAGCCATGTCCCTCCCTTTTCTCAAGGTCAAGAGCAAGGTGGCCTTGACCCTCCCCACAGTCCAAGGAATGGAGCTTGGATTTTCCTGTACTTCCTCCCTCAGGCCCTGCCCACAAGCACCCAGAAGCGCTGTGGGGAAGAAGGGCTCCATTCCCTGGCCTGGAGGAGCCCCGGGCTGGGGAGTTGTGAGGAAAGGATGCTTCTTCCAGCCCCCGCGCCTGACACGGGCCGGACGTTCCCGGGCACCGCAGCTGCGGCGGGAACTCTGGGATCCGGAGCCATCTGCTCCCACCCGCTCCAGAGCCAAACCCCGGGGGCCGCCCCCGCTCCCGGACTGCCTCCCCTGCCGGGGAGTGGGAGCCAAACCAAGAGTCCCTTGCCTGCTTCTGTCTTCTGGAAAAAATAGACACCCCCATCAGGAAAATACAAAACCTTCTCCCACCGCTTCCTAAGTCTAGGGGGCAGCTCCGCCCCCCCCCTCCCGCTAGCCCAGGGGGGTGTCATCGCAGCTCCAGGCCCCAGGGGGAGGGAGTGAGGCTTCCTATGAGCCCCCCCCTTCCACAACCTAGTATTCCAGGCCCCCCCCAACTCCAGTCCTGCCCACTCTGCCTTCACTACCAGCTCTCTGCAGCCTCACCAGCCGACTCTCAGCTCAGGGAAAACCTGTTTCCCACCAGCTGCTGCCTGCAAGGTCACTCTCCTGCCAGCTGCCCCAAGCGCTCAGGGAAACTGAGGCTGTCTCTTCCTCTTCACCTGCAAGGTCCCTCCAGGCTGGGCACACTCCCGTTGTGGTGCTCCCAAAGTCCAGCTGAGGCTGGAAGTGGGGCCCGAAGCTCCCCTGGGAACCATTTCCACAATCACTCTGGCCAAGGGCATTCTTTTCTCCAAAAGCTCCGAAGCTGTCTGAGTCCCTCTGAAGTCAAGTCTCCTCTCAGGACACACTTGGTCGCTACTCACCCTCCTTCAAGCCCTCTTATTCTTTGCCCCAATCCTTGGCAAAGGAGTGAGCCTGGTTCACAGCCCACCTGAGAGAGACGCTCCCCTCGTTCAGCTCTGCACACTGCTAACCCACCCCAAGTTGAGCATTCCGGGGGGGCCCTCCCCTCCCTGTTCTCAGGCCCTCGTCCTACTCACTAGGGGAGGCGCGGAGCTCTGCGCCCAGCAGCTCCCTGGACCCACTGCCAGAAGACAGGCCCTGGGGTCCGGGAGGGGGCCCCGCACCGGGAGGCCCCCCTGTGCTCTTGGTGAAGATGCCGCTGATAAACTTGAGCATCTTGCGATCCCGAGTAGACGCTCGGCCCCCCTCCCGGCCCCGTTTCAGCCCCGGAGCGGGAGGCTCCAGAGTGATTGGAGGTGCAGGCCCAGTGGGCTGCGCGGAGGCGGCGGTGACAGTTGCGGCTGGAGCCGGAGTTGCCGGGACGGTTAGCGGAGGAGGAGAGCCGGCAGGCGGTCCCGGATGCAAGTCACTGTTGTCCAAGGTCTTACTCTTGCCTTTCCGAGGGGACAGCTTCCCTCGGGCTCCGGGCCCAGCCCCGACCCCGCCGGGGGTCGAGACGGCTGCCCCTCCACCCCCGGCGGCGGCGGCGGCGGCGGCGGCGGCGGCGGTGGCGGCGGAGGCAGCTCCAGTCCCAGCGCTGCTCTTTGACCCCTTGACCCTGGGCTTGCCCTCGCTTTCGGGCCATGACAGGCGGCTGCCGGCTCCCTTGCCCCCGCCGGCTTTGGCGCCACTCGTGGTCACGGTCTTGCAAGGCTTGGGAGCCGGCGGAGGCGGCGCCACCTTGAGCCTCCGGCTCCCGGTGCCTGGATGCGGGGAGGACGAGCCGGGGACACCGCCGCCCGCCCGGCCTTCGGGCTCAGGCCCCCCCCAGCTCGGACTGCTGAGCAGAGGGCGTCGGGCGGTGGACGCGCCCCCAGGCTTGGGGTCTGGGCTCAGCCCCCCGGAGAGCGGGGGCCCCGGAGGGGCGGCCCAGAGCGAGAGGCGGCGGCCGGGAGCCGGGGAGACGGGGCGGGCCGGACTGGTCGGAGCCGGGGACAGGGCCGGGGGCTCGGCTCCCCCGGCGCCCGCGCTGCTGGTGCTGATCCACAGCGCATCCTGCCGGTGGAAAAGACGCTCGTGCCGCTTCTTGCCGGGCTCCTCCGCACCTCGGGGGCTGCCAGGATCCCCGGCCTCAGCACCTCTGGTCCCGGGGGCGCCCGCTGCGGCTGCAGACGGAGAAGGCGGCGGCGGCGGCACCGACTCGAGCTTGACCAGGGTCAGCGAGATGAGGTAGGTCGTTGTCCGGCGCTGCAGCGCGCCCGCGCCCCGGCTCATGGGGCCCCGAGACCCCCGAGCTGGGGAGGGGAGGGCACTCCCCCGGACTGCCTCAGGGGGGCCCGGCCATGGGGCCACCCTGCTCGCTGCCCCCAGCCCCCGGACCCCGCTGAGCCCCCGGCCCGGCTCCGCTGTCGCCGCCGCCTCCGCCGCCTCCGCTTACGCCCCCCTCCCATCACACGGGGCGCCCCCTCCCCATGCTCCCCGCCCTGCGCCCCCACCCCGTTGGAGCCCCGGGACCTTGGTGCTGCTCCAGGGAGGCGCGCCGGACCGTGCACCCCGGTCTGGGTGGGGGCGCTGAGAAGGGCGGGGGAGGGCGGGGAGGACAGTAGTGGGGGCAAATAGGAGAGAGGGGGGAAGAGGGGACAGAAAAGAGGAGCCGGGGGCTGGGGGAGAAGAACCCGTGCGGGGGAGGCAGGGGCGGGGAACGGGAATGGGGACTCGAGGGACCGGAGCTACGGATTGGGGTCGGAGAGGGGGTCTCGAGGAGGGTGGGAAGCCAATGGGGCTGGTCGTGCGGGGGATTCGCAGGGGCGCGAGGAAGATGCCGGAGATGGAGATGCAGGCACCGGCGGGGAAGGAAGGAGGGAAGCCGGAGGGGGTGGGAACCCACGGGTCTGGGGTCTGGGAAGGGAGGGGCGTGAGGTCCGGGCGCGGGGTCCGGGGGGGCTCGCCAAGGCTCGGCTGGGTCCGGATGCGCGCTGTGTCCGGGCGCTCCCCTCACATTGAGGAGGAGGCGGCCCCCCGCCCCCCCCACTCTATTCCCCCCCCCCCACCTCTACCAGCAAGACTGTCTGCGAAGGCGGTGCAAAATCCAGGACTGGATTTCCCTTCTAAATCCTGGGCTGGATTTCCTGGAACTTGGACTCACATACTCCAATATCCTAGCCCCCTCCCCGGGCGCATCACGGTTAGGAAGCTCAACTGCTGGGTGTGCATTTAGGGACACAGGCAGAAAGTCTGTCTATGGGCGGACAGTCGCAGCAAAAACGGAGCGAAATCGGGGACACTGACACTTCTGGGGGAGTTGCAGTGGGAAAGTGGGAAGCCCTGAGGTCCCTGTCCAACGACCCCCTCGGTCCCTCAGGTACTTAAACCCACCGCTCTCCCTGTGAGCCAGCCCCGCCTTCCTGCCCCCAACGGATTGACGGGCCAAGACTTGAGGCCAGCTGTCCCAAAGTAAACTTGAAATGTGTCCCCTGGGGATGGGGACAAACATGGGACTTAGCAGAGTAGGAAGGGGGGGGTGCCTCAGGAGGGGAGAGGACTGGGGTCCCCAGGAGCCCAGGCCTAAAAGTGAGTCAAAGGTTCCAGGTCGAGGTGGAAGGAAAAGGAATACATCTACTGATTGACACCCCCCATACCAAAATGCATCCAGTCGCCATAGCAACCGTAGCTCCGAGTGCCTCAGAAACAGCGGGGATCAGCAAAGAGAAGGGATCGGTGTGTATGCTGGGTGGGGGGAACCTGCCAGGGAATTCGGGTTTACTGGATGGTCTGTCCTCAACCTGATTACCCACATGTGGGGTATTTAGCACCCCAACTATAAGGACCCCTCAGATGAGACCGAGGGCCCAGCTCTTCTGGGTTTCCATTCAGTCTCCTATGGTTTTTGGGTTTGCTGGCTCTTTTAGAAGGTTAAAGAGGAGACAGGGAGAATGGGTAATGTCTGCTCTGTGGCCCCCACACCTCTAGGGACCCTGGGGTTCCGTGTTCACTTTCCTCCAGTCCAGGGAGAAAGATGACGGGATTAGGGCAATGGGGGACAGAAGCTGTGACCCAGGAAGGGCAGGGTAGGAGTTGGGAGACCCCTCCCTGGGACTTGGGGAGTCTCAGCATTCCCCTAATTTGGCGTCCCACCCTCCTGACGCAGCCCAGACTATAATAAGTGCTGTCGTGGGCGGCTCTTGGAGGCAGGAGCCAGCAGCAAGCTCGCTAGGCCTGGTAGGGGGTGAGGGTGGGAGGTGGAACCAGGATGCTGGGTGCCCTTTGTTCTCCCTGAGACCTGTACCCATTCCCTACAAGATCCTGCCCCAGGTCAGCAATTCCCCCCCCCCACTCCCTGCTGCAGGATGGCACTACTCCTAGGAGATGCCATTTTTCAGAAACCCCTTTTCTGAAAGAGAGGGTAAAGGTGATTTATTGATTCTGGCTTAATTTTCTTTCCTTCCTTTGGTGGCCTCAGTTTTCCTTTATGTTCAATGGGAACAGAATCTTGACTTCTAAGGAAGGAGTAGAACTAACCACTTACCAAGAAGAAAGGCTTATCAGAAATTTCAGGCTCAATTCTTCCTTTATGGAGCTAAGCAGACTCCCCCCCACCCCCACCCCCACCCTAAGCTTCTTTCCTCCTCTTTCTTTTTCCTACAGGGCTGGGGCTTAGTTTTCTTCCCTAGCCATCCTCATTGGACCACTCCCCCTAAGTTTGCCTTTCTAACCACAAGGGTGTGGGGAAGATGTCAGCTATAGCTCTTGGCAAAGGATGGGAGACAGGAGGTGAGTGGGGCACTAGTCTCAGAAGAACACTGGGAAGGTGATCAGACTGTTCCTCTGGGGACCCAAATGAAACTGTTCCTTCCCTGGCTTATGCTCTGGGGGCCTCTTCCAACAGAGGCCTCTTCAGGGAGAAATCTCTCTCTCTCTCTCTCTCTCTCTCTGTCTCTCTCTGTCTCTCTCTGGACCCCTCAGTTAGGCTGCTAAGAATGGAGAGGCTGGAAGAGACATGATGGAGGATGTGCTTCTCCCAGATACCTTTCAGAGCAAAGTAGCCTGTTGTTGTTTTTTTTAGCTCAGAGGTGAGTGAGCAGAGAGTAGGCTGGAGATGACTGCCAGTTCTACCAGTATCTTAGTGGTGGGGCCTTGTGGATGGAGAGAAGCTGTTTCTGCCAGGGCCCTACCACAGCATTGAAGGCTGGGGTGGGCAGGAGGATGTGGCGGATGGTGTTGCCATGGCAGCACTTCCTCCCTGTGTTGTCATCACTTGCTCTAATGGCACTAAGGAGGTAGAGCGGAAGGTGTGGGGTGGGGGGTGGGGTAAAGACAGGAACAGGCCCATGAGGACCAAGACCGCTGGAGACTCCTCTGTACTTTGGCTGAGCAAAGCATGTTGAGTGAGTGTTAGCATATGCCTGGGAGCCTGAGACTGTGTGGTGTATTCCTCTCTCTCTCTCTCTCTCTCTCTCTCTGTTTCTCTCTACAGCTGGAGAACAAGAGGTCACTGATCCTTCGTGGGTCCTGGGAATGAACACATTATCCAGTCCCAGAACCTCCTGCCCCAGACTGCTTCCTGCTCTGGGCTCTCCAGGCAGGGTCCCGGTCTACCATAGGTCGGTCACAGCCTGTTTTCCCCCATTCTCACCCACTTCTCCATTGCCAAAAAGGTCAGTTCTGCAGTGACCTGTATTTTGATCCCTTGAGAGAAGGGTCATAATTGGGGAAGGAGGAGCAATGACACTTGCCATATCTTTTTCCATCCTTTTCCCAAATGTGTTCTTTCCCTGAGTCCCAGTTTCATCTTGGGCACTAGGAAGTAGTTGATCAGGAAGTGATGGATGACCCAGGCACTGCTGACCCCTGATAGTGAGAAGTTGAGAACGAACCTTTCTCTTACCTTGCATACTGTCCAATGAGGCGCGGAGGCTGTCCCGAAGTTCAGGGTCATTCACCCTTTCTGCCAGCTTCCTGAGGTGGTTTAGAGCTTGTTTGGCCACCTCATGTCTTCTGATTTCTGCTCTCACTGCAGCTATATGCCCAGACTGCCTCTGGGCATGCATGTTGTCCAGACCTGTTTTGCCAGGCTAACAGCAACCTCTAGCCCTGAAGCCCATGGCCCCCAAAGCCCCCAACCCCCCAAAATCCCCTTGTGCTGTGCCTCAGAACTCCTTGCCCCTGCCTGCCCTTCCGTCTGTCGTCTGTGGGCCCTACTTCCTGACTGAAACCCACAGTTTGAAACAGCACTACCTCCTGTACCTTCCACTCCCTCTAGCGTTGGTCCATCAGCCCGCCAGACAGCTCTGCAGATTCCCCAGCCAGGTGCATGGGGAAGTTGCATCCTAGGGCCTTCTGTGGGCTGTGGATAATTAAGATGGGTGTTGGTACAGGGACAATGTGGCAAGTCAGGTTCCAGGTGCAATCTCAGACTCTTGGGGACCTACAGGTCTGTGTTTATGGGCAAACACTGACAGGAATCCATATGCACACTTGATCTGTCACCCTCATAAGCCCCACTTTCCAGCTTACTTGCACTCCCCACTCACTACCTCCAAAGAGCCTGCATACTTATGTCTTGCAATGTAAACCTTCCTCAGCTGGTTACCCCACTGCACCTAATTAAAAGGGCCAAGCACTTTCAGGGAGAACAGGTTATGGAGGACAGGAACCTATAACCAGGCAAGATCTATAGTCAGACAAAACCTTTATGCTCCATGTTCAATTACTTTAATAATGAACTCATTTATAGCAACAGTTTACAGTACACTCTCATATATAGCATCCACATTACAGGTTCAAGGGGTAAGGATATTCCCCCCCCCCTTTTTTTCCCCCGGGGAACTGCAGGCTCATGTTGCCTGGGGTACCACGGACTCAAGCGATCCCTAACCTCAGCCTCCCAGGTAGTTAGGATTACAGGCATGCGCTACCATGCCCAGCTATTTTTTTGAGACTAAGCTATGTTACCCCAGACAGGTCTCGAAGTCCCAGGCAGGTCTCAAACCCACAGACTCAAGCAATTCAGGCTTCATAGGCTGCGATTACACGGATATTTCCCCTTTTCTGTGCAAAGGAAACTGCAACTCAGAAAGGCCAGTAAGAGGTAAAACAAAGATAGATCTAGGGCTTCTGGTATTAATTCTGAGACCCCTTTCACCACACCACACAACCAGATGCTTGCCAATCTGTTCTTTATGCCTGACACCACTGTTGTCCTTGATTTATAACCTGAAAGAGAAGAGGCCCTCTGCCTGAACTAGCGAATGTAACATCCTGCTATTAGGGATTGAAGGGCAGAATGAAGATGTGGGAGGGATAGGTCTAAGAGGGGAATGGTAGGTGGTTTGATCACTCTGTTTCAAGATTCAAACTTTTATGGTTCTGCCAAATATCTGCATATCTTTTTGAATTAATTTATAAGGGATAGAGCACTACAACTATGTGGGTATATGTGTAGTTGGAGGTAAGGCAATTGGGGTTAGGATTACTCACTGGAACCTATAAAACAGCTTGAAAAATTACTGTTTACTAAGTACCAGGTACTGTCACAAGTAGTCTACATTTAGTAACTCATTCAATTCTCACAACCCAGGAGGTAGGTGTATGACTGTTGATGATTCCCATTTTACATTTAAGGAAACAGATACAGAGCACTTGAGTAACTGACCAACCCTATGTAGTTACTAAGTGGCAGAGAGGGACCTGCTGCAGCCTGACTCTAGCAATGAAAGGATATTTACACAGTTACAGACTCTAAGAACACACAAATTTAAATCACCCTGGGGGGAGAGGGGGGTCAAAGGGAGGTTTTTCCATTTTTGTCCTAACTATGACTACTTTCTTGGGGGAGGGGGTGGAGGTATTCTGCCCCTTCCCACTCCCATAAAAAGAGCAGTGTGTCAAATAATAAACATATAGATGACCCCTTACGTCCATCTGCAGAGTGACGTGGGGATCCTCCTTCCTTTCATATTTGTTATATTCCAGACCCTCTCTTTACCATTTTTTGCGAGATCAGGCATGTACTAGGAAGGCACCAACCACACTTGTGTGTGTACCTGCAATTTGTCACACACAGGAATGAGCCGGCCAGCAATCGCTTTTTCCTTTTTTTTTTTTTTTTTTTTTGAGACTGGGTCTCGCTATTTTTTGCCTGTGGAGCCGCAGGCTAACGTTGCCCCGGGGTACCACAGACTCAAGCAATTCCCAGCCTCAGCTTCCCAGGTAGCTGGGATGACAGGTGCGTGTCAACACGCCCAGCTAATTTTTTCGGGACTAGGTCTCGCTACGTGCCCCCGGTGGGACTCCAACCGCGATCCCTGGCCACGGCCGCGGCTTCCTAGGCTGCCGCTTACAGGCATGCGCCACCATGCCCGGCCCAGCAATCGCTTCTTCATACTGCATTTCTAGCGCATTCACACCCCCTTAGGAGGGGCTGTGGAGGTGGATATGTGTACAAGCGGACATAGTAACAAAAATGTGAGACTCTGCTGGAAGCTGCGGTGTCCTCTGCCCGAACTAGCAAACGTAATAGTTTGCTCCACTGGAGGTTCCTGAAAATGACACCATACCACAAAACAATGGCGTCATCATGAAGTCACAGCCAGTTAAGGGGAAAGGGGCGGGGAGGGTCGCTCCCCGGAGCCCCTCCGCCTGCTCCCGAAGCCGCACCTTCCCTCTTCGCGGGAGTTTGTCCAGCGTGTCCTTCCTCGGATTAGCTCTCCACCAACCACGACGACAGAGAACTCGGTTTTCAATCCGGGAGTTTGAAGTTCAGGTTCTGCTCCCTAGGAGACACCAAAGAAGCCCGGCCCCAAGTTTTAAGTTCCGTCCAATAAAGAACCTGAGGAGGGGCCGGGAGGCGGGTCAGTGACGTAATGCAGACTGATTGGCATTCTGGCCACCGACCTCCCGGATTAGCCCAGAGTTTCGCCAATCCAGAGGAGGGGGTGGGACGGTGCAGGCGCAGAGGACTGGGTTTGACTGGACTTGATTTAAAGAAACAGAGGCTGTCGGGGTCCAAGAAGACGGTCGCCAAGACCCTCCCCCAAGTCCTTGGGCCCACTTGGGTCACCAAAGTTGGGGAGATGGTTTGCGGCGGCTTTGCTTGCTCCAAGAATGCGCTGTGCGCGCTCAACGTGGTCTACATGGTGAGGTTTTGGAGGTCGGGGGAGGGGGGGTGAGCTTCAGGGTGAAGACAAGTGGGGAGAACCTCTAGGGGACTTCCGGTGGGGAGTGGGGTCTACTGGGGATTCCGGGAAGATTCCTGGGAACTTCCGGCGAATAGGGAATTCCTGGGGACTTCCGTGGGAAGAGGGGAGGCTTCCGGTGATCAGAAGGTTCGTCTGGGGTTTGGGGGTGAATTGAACTCAAGGCCCATCCCTTCCTCAAGTGAACGTCAATCCCTCCAAAAATAGAAGTGATAGATGAAGCTAAAGGTTCTGTTTTTATACCCGTAGATTCTGCCACCCTTATCCTAACCATTCTGACCTCCGATGGAAGGAGTGCCCAGGGGTGCTCTTGGTCCTGATGGCACCTCCTCTCCCTCATCCACATACAACTTCCGTCCTTTTGTTAGCTCCCCTTAAAGCCTTTGACTGCTGCACATTACAGTTCTTTGCCAAGCATCCTGCTCTTTCCCACAGCTGGTAGGGTTGTTGCTCATTGGAGTGGCTGCCTGGGGGACAGGCCTGGGTCTGGTGTCCAGCATTCGAATCATCGGAGGAGTCATTGCTGTGGGAGTCTTCCTTCTCCTCATTGCAGTGGCAGGACTGGTGGGCGCTATCAACCATCACCAAGTACTGCTGTTCTTTGTATCCTGACCTGAGGTGATGGGGACACTGAGTCCCCTGTGGGGGGCAAGGCTGTCCAGGAATAAGGGGAAGCCTTAGGGGTCTCACATCCTCGTCCTGCCCTCTGTGAAACAAACTTGTGATTGCCTTTTCAGTTGACAAGGTTGTGTAAGGTCTGTGAATAGGGACCAGATGGTTAAGTGGGCCATAAAGGAATCTAGTTTTTCCCTTAACTCTTTCTCTCAGTATATGATTATCCTTGGTTTGGTCTTCATTTTCCAGTTTGGAATCTCTTGCTCATGTTTGGCTATTAATCGAAGCAAACAGGTAAGGGGATGTTCTTTAAAGTGCTTGCTTTTTTCCCTCTCCTCAGTCTGGCCCCAAAGATTATTCTCAGAGCTCAATTACTTCCAGACTCTTGAGCCACTCTTCCTCTGAGATGTCTAATTTCCCAAGAGAATCATCTAGGAGAACCTGGGGAACATCATTGTCTATACACCTTTGCTTCTGAGGGGTGCTGATTCCCTCTTCTAAAATAAGAAAAAATTGACACATTTGAACTGAGAGTAGGATGTACGGGGGATTAAGGTTAACAGTGCCAAATAACCTTTCTGTATATATCCTCCAGACAGATGTCATCAATGCTTCTTGGTGGGTTATGAGCAACAAAACCCGGCATGAGTTGGAAAGAAGCTTTGATTGCTGTGGCCTGTTCAACCTTACAACCCTGCATCAACAAGATTACACTTTCTGTGCTGCAGTGAGTTTGGGGATGGGGAGGAAATCTGGATAAGCAATGTCCAAAATGGCAATTTGAAGAATCTGAATTCTTAATGTGGTTGCTTCTGGAGCAGCTCCCTTGTTATTGGGGCTGTGTGCCAACTGGGCGAGGGTAGGGGTGATAAGACCACAGAATTAACTAAGTGGGGCTTCAATCTGTAAAATACAACAAAGAACTAGTAATAACTCCTAGGGCCGTTCTCCATGGATATTGGATTAGCTGCTTAGCAACTGTGCATCCTCCTCACACACATACATGTTTTATCCTCAGAGCTGTACAAAGTGGAACACATGCCAGTTATGTGGAGAAAAGTTTCTGAAGCATTCAGATGAAGCCCTGAAAATCCTGGGGGGTGTTGGACTCTTCTTTAGCTTTACAGAGGTAACATTTCCAAGTTCCTTCCATAACCTGTCCTCCACATCTGTAAATTGTAAATTTGAGCCCCAGAGGTTCAGAATTGGTGCTTATCATCCTCCCCTTATCCCCCCCCCCCGCCTTTTATTTCTACAGATCCTTGGTGTTTGGCTAGCAATGAGATTCCGCAATCAGAAGGATCCCCGAGCCAACCCCAGTGCTTTTCTATGAGACGCTGGAGCTGTCTGACTGTTCTCCCTAAGTTTTCTTCCCTTAGGGAAAACCTTGGGGTCTGTAACCCTTTTTGTTTGAGAAAAAGGAAAAGGCCCTTTGCCATAACCCCTAAAGGTGACTGAGTAGCTAGTCTTTACGCCTTGATATATTTCAGTGGGAACAAGATTACATGGAATAAAGAAAACCTCCCCTCTTCCTCAGTAGATACGACAAGCTCCAGGGAGCGCACCAGACAAGATGGGGGCTGAAGACATTCCTGGCTCTGTCCCTCCTCTTCCCCCTTCCATATGCTAGACCACCTGAACACATCCTGGCCTGGCTCCAAGGGTAAACAGAGCCAGGGAGAAAACCACAAAGAACTCTTTCTTGTAACAAGCAGGGCCCATCTGGGGAAGGGAAGTTCAGTGACTATAAAAATAAAAGCCATTTTAACTCTATAGTCAAAGAAACAGCTTAAGTGCCTTTCTTCACTCAGCCAGTGAGGAGCTCTGACTGTGTAAACCCTGAGACTAAGATTCTGCAAAGTTCTATTTCCTATGGTTTTCCAAATCCCCAGTGGCAAAATCAATCAGCGGGACCATTTTTAAAAAAGACCATATTTTTGTTTTGTTTTTCCTGTATAAAAAAAGGACTCCAATATCAAAGTAGGAAAGGGAAGAACACGGAGTACATCCCTTGGTGTACGGAAATAGGGAGACAGGAGAAGGGTAAACTCCAAAAGGAAGGATGGAAGGGGAATGTCATTAAGGCAGCAAAATACTCTCTGTAAAAACTTGAGGCTAGAGTCTTCACAGCCTCAGAGATAAAAGCAGAGATGGCCTCAGTGGAGGGGAGTCCTCCACTCAGGCGTTCCAAAGAAGGGATATGACAGCTGCTCTTGGTCCTGTTGCAGCCACTCCACTGCTCACTCTGGGTTACCTTCTTTTTGTAGATAACAGTGCTGCAGGGCTTGGAAAGCAGAGATTCGCTTGTGTGGGTTAAAAGTCAGCATCTCCTAAGAGGGAAGGCGAAGATCAGAAAATCTTGTGGGCAAGATTCAGCTCACCCCACTCATACCTCGGGTGGTTATTTTCAACATTCCTCTTTTTGCAATAAAAACTAACCCATCTACCAAGTCTCCAGTAACCATGTTGGTCTGGGTCCCTTTTATACTGCTGGCTCTACCCCAAGCCCATGCCCAAGTCCAGTACCAGCAGCAGCTGCGCTCCGGCCTCTTCCATCTCGGGGACCACAGACTGCACTGGGCGGGGCCCTCTGGGGGAAAAGGCTCCTCGGGGAAGAGACACATCTCGGGGCCAGTCTTCTTCTGGTGGCAGTCCAATCAGACTATGGGGAAGGAACAGGAGACCCTGGATCAGGAGGGTTCTGTCTCTAGCCCCCATCTCCAGAGACAGAGCCACTTGTTAATCCAGGCTCAGCAGAAAGGGGAGGACTAAGAATGGGAAAAAAAAAATTTTTTTTTTGAGACTCGGTCTCACTACTTTTGCCCGTGGAACCGCAGGCTCATGTTGCCCCGAGTACCACGGGCTCAAGCTATCCCCAGCCTCAGCTCCCAAGTAGCTAGGATTACAGGTGTGGGCCACCACATCCAGCTATTTTCTGGGACTAGGTCTCACTGTGTTGCCCCAGGTGGGACTCGAACTGCGATCCCTGGTTCCTGCCGCAGCTTCGTAGGCTGCCGCTTACAGGCATGTGCCACCGTGCCCGCTGGAAAATTCTTTTCCCCCTTCCCAGTCACTTACTCAAAGATCTTGCCCAACTGGTCAGCTTCGGAGTTTCCACAGAAGAGAGGCCTAAGTCACGAAAAGGACACAAGGGAGCAGTCATTTTCAGAGATAGGACAGTGGAATGACTACTGCTTAGTGGCCTAAGGCCAAGAACACAGGTAGTCAAGAAAGTAATTTCTTAATTCTACAACATTTTAGACCTGCTTATATGCACACTTGATGGTCAACAGACCTCAAGTGAAAGAATGGACAGGGCATGAACACAGTTTATGAGTAAGCCATTTGGGAAATTCAAGGTATTTCAGAATACGCGGGTCCCATACTTTCGACGAAACATCTCTGCAAAGATACAGCCAACACTCCACATGTCCACAGGTGTTGCATATGTAGATTGCAGAAGAACTTCGGGGGCACGGTACCAGAGTGTAACAACCTAGCCGGATAGAAGAAGAGCGGATGAGGATCTCACAGTATGTGAAGTTGAGAAGCACGTGACTTCTCAACTACTGTAGGGAGTCACTCTTACCCCCAAGGAGAACCCATTTTGGCACCCATTTTCCAACTGACCACTGGTGTAAGGGCCATCTGGTAGCTGTAGATTCTTGCCAGGCCAAAGTCAGCCAGCTTGACTGTTCCACTGCTTGTCACCAGAATGTTCTCTGGCTTCAAGTCTCGGTGAACGATGCAGTTGGCATGAAGAAAATCTAGGCCTCTTAGAAACTGGCACATCAGATCCTGATTTGAAAAGGAAGGTACAGAAGCACTAGAAACTAAGCACCCTAGCTGAAATCCCAACAGGGTCCACCATCAGATCCCAATCTACCGTTCAGTCTGCCTAGCACACACCTTGATGGTCTCCACTGGCAAGCCTGGTGGGGGTGCCTTGTCCAAATACGTCCTTAGGTCCTGGTCCACATGCTCAAACACCAGGGTCACTTTGGTCTCTCGATCAGTTCGTGCCGTGGCACAGACGTCCATAAGCCTGGCCAGAACAAATGGTTACTCACAGATCAATCACCTTTGACCTAATTTGGCCTTCCCTATTTCCTCTGAGTCCCCAGTACCTCTTGACCACCCCCCCCACCTCTAAGCTGTCTTTTGCCCTTTACTGGCCACTCCCAAGGCTCCACCTTCTCACCGGACAACATTGGGGTGCTCAAAAGCCTCCAGTCGCCTCAGTAATGCAACCTCTCGAACGGTGCTGATGGGAAGGCCCCCTCCAGCACCTTCTCCATTGGGGACTCTCACGCTCTTCAGGGCCACAAAGTGACCACTGTGGGGATCACGGGCCTTATACACGGTCCCATAGGCACCAACACCAATCTCAGCCACCGGTTCATATCGAGAAGCAGCCATTCTTAGGTCAGGAGAGACCCTGAAAAAGAGACTTCTATCACTGAAATTCCCCTCCAGAGATCGGATGGTATGCAGCAATGGTAACGCCCACAAAAGCCATCACAAAGATAACACCACCAACATCCCATCCCCCCAATCTTCCATGTGGCCGTCCCTCATGTTACACAATAACTCTATCCCCAATCTTTCCAGCCATGTGAGGCCTTAGAATAAAAAATGTCTTTCCCTGTGGGCCCATCCCGCCCCGCACAAAGGCGATCCCACACAACACACCCCCTGCATCGAAGACCCTACACCCCAGTTCCTAAATTACACCTCCCGAAGACCACAAAGGATATTACACCTTGGCTCACTTCCCGCCCTAGAGCGACCCTTCCACAACTAGCCCTCGTAGGACACCGTCCCCATTTCTGGGAGGGGGATGCATTCAACTCACACCGTGCCAGGAGCTGCCGGGGCGACCCGTTATCGGGACACTAGCGCGTGCTCCCGCCGCGCCATACACTCCAGCTCTGTCCTGGTTAGCTGAACGCTAACGGGGCCGATCATAGACCTAGGCCGCAAGCTAGAGCGGCCCCCTTACCCCCACCCTCACCATGTGACCAGCTGCCAAAGAGGCGCGCGGAAACTGGTGGGGGCGGGGTGAACGCCGGACGTGCGGCGCATGTGACCATCCACTCATGCGCAGAGGGGCGATCGGGAGTGGCTTTGACAGGGAAGGGGGAGGTAAGGGTAGGGGGCGGAGGAGCGATGGTGACCACGTGATCTGTTGCTATCACACGTGACCACTTGACATTGCACTGAGGAGCAGAGGTGTGGTTACGCGTTAGGACACGTGATGGCTGCCTTAACGGGGGTGGGGGGAACGGGAGAGGGCGGAGCCCAAGGCGGTGCCATGGCAACCTGGGCCACCCAGATCATATGCCAACTCTGGGCTGCTGGCTGAGCCTGAGCGCATCTTCAGTCTCACCACCGTCTCTCTCAGTGTCTATATGGGGGTTTGTGGGTCCAGGGATCAAGAGGTGGTGCTATAGCCTTTCTACTCCACCGCCATCGGAAAACATGTTCTCAATTTGTGTCTTTGTTTCATTCTTTCATTCACTCAACAAATTTGTACTGTTTCCTGGGTGTGTGAGGGGTTTGTGAGGTTTTGCTTCCAGTCACTAGCCCTTTAAAGTAGTGATGAGCATATCTTCAAAGACGTAGTCAAAAGTGTGATCTTATAAAATAGGCAGTAGACAATACCCTTTCAAAGGCAACACTAGAATTAAAGGATAAGAGGCAGATTAATAGCGTAATCCAACAGGAAGGCACTGCCTCTCCGTCTTTCCAATTTCCATCCCTCCCGGCGAGTGTTAAAGCAGAGACCAGATGCCATCTGGCTGAGAAGTTATTGATGATCAGGAGACAGGAATACTTGACTTCGAAGGTTCTTTTTTAAAATGAGGTAACTTTGGTTTACATTGTGCTTTGTATTTTGGAAGTATAGGATTCCCCTGCTTTCCAGTGATGTTACCATACTGCTCCCACAACTGACTTTTAAGGTTCTTATTAGCACTAAAATGTGTGTATTATTTACAAGTATTATTACATGATGTTATTACATGATATGTACACAGATGAGTAGCATAGAAGTAAAGAGCCTTCTGGGTCCATCAGCACCCCGGCCCCATCAGTATTATTACATAATATATAGACAGATGAACCGATATGGAAGGGAGCATGTGCAAGGAAGTTAGACTGCCAGACGGCATGGGCATAACTTGTGCCCTTCTGAGAAACTTGTGACTTCTTATTTGGAGATCACTGTGCTTCTCTGTTACCTCCCAGTGCAAACTTTCTTACCTCTTGTCCCTGCCCAGAACACTTTTCCCAAATGGCCTCTGCTCACAGTCACCTAGGCGGACACAGGAAGTTTTCTCTGTGTCACTTGATTCTTAGTTCTCAGCTCTTTGGGAGGGAGGAAAGGAAACTGTATCTCAGATGTGAGAAATCATTTTAAACCATCTTACTACTCTATTTGCCCCTCTTGCCACCCTAACTTCTATTCTCCTTAACCATCCGGCTGAAGATGTAAGAGTTCAGGTTTAAGAGGAATATAAACCAGCCTCCAGGGACAAAATGGACGGTATATCAGTGTAGATCACTCCCCCCTCCTTGGTAATCTTAGCTCTGGACCCTTGCTGGTAAGGCCAGCTAGGACGCTGGTAAGAAAAATCTCAGGATTGACGTGGCTAAGGCTTATGAGGTGAATGCTTTATTGTTTATCTTGCGAGGATTGTTTAGTTTGTAAATGCTCTGGAAGATCCTCTCTGAGTGTGTCTAGCTTCCTTCCTACAACAACAGGCTCACCTTTCACATAGTCCCCTCATAGCTCATTGTGTTCAGAAAAGAAATCATTCTCTGTGTTGGCTTAGGTTCCAGCCCCTTTTTCTGATTCATTCATTCATTCATCTATCCAAAACATTTGAATGTTTCATAAGAGCATTAGTCTCCTTAATCACTTTCTGTTAAAGAGCTTTAGTCTGGCAGTCTGTCCCTGCTTTCATACTCTCACTTCTTTTAATTACTCTTTTACTAATTAATTTTTTCCCAGTGTGTTTGACCCAATGGGTTTCTCTGGAATCCCTTTTCCTTTAGTGTTGGAAAGGGGAGGGAAGAAGTATAAGGCAGAAATAATGTAATGAGGGGGTTGAGGTGGTTCTCAGGGTCAAGGCCTCCATAAAAGCAAAGAGCTAAGCAAGAGGGTGTGTGTGTGTGTGTGTGTGTGTGTGTGTGTGTGAGCCTGTGCTTGCGCATGTGTGTGGTTTCACTTTCAAAGGTGGTGAAGCTAGAATGTCAGGAAAGGCACTCATCCTTTTCGCACTCCTGCTTCCCTTGCTCGCTCACCTCCCTCACACATTACAATCACACACGTTTCCCATACAATCCGATTCCATGCCTCACACTCTTCTCCACATGCCCACATCATGCACACTTTTCAGCCTTTTGTGCAAGAATGCTTATGGCTTGAATTCATCTCTTGCTCACTCACCTCCCTCACAGCTTGGACCACTTGCAAAGCTCTTTCTTTGCACACTCCGATCTTGCACAAGCCTCTCCCTTCTCGCTGCACCTGTCTTTGACCACTCACCTCCACTCTCCCGCGCTACCCCATCCCCACCTCCATTCACACCTATTCTCCTACCCCGGTGCTCTCACCCCTTCCTTGGCCACTCCCCTCCCTCCACCCACCCCCGGGCTGGCACACCCGCCCCCGCCTCTGGGGACACCTGCTCGTACAGGGCAGGGCGGGGATGCGCAGCCGCGGCCACTTCTCCTCTCCCCCCTCCCCGCCCCGCCCCTCCCTCCATCCCTCACCGGCTCCCCGGCTCCCGCCCCGCCCGCCCCACCCGCCCGCCGCTCCGGGGGGGTCTCCGCCGCCGCCGCCGCCGGAAGGAGCCGCCATTTGCCACCGCCGAGTGCACGGGCCGAGCCGAGCCGAGGCGGAGCCGGGAGCGGGAGCGGGAGCGGGGCTGGGGCCAGGAGAACGGAGATGGGGGGCGGCCCCGCCGCAGGAGAAGCCGGGCGCGTAACCCCGGGGGCTCGGCCGGCTCCGGACCCAGACCCACGGGGCGCGGTACCCTGAGCCCCTCTCCCCGCCCCCTGCCCCAGCCATGGCAGCCCGCCCGGGCGCCCCCGGGCCGCCAGCCCGCTCGGCCCTGCAAGCTCTGGAGCCGCGGCGGTGGCAGCAGTAAACGGCGCTCGCCGGCCCCGGAGACCCCGGCCCGGCTGGGCTCTCCTACGCGCGCCCCCTTCTCGGCCTTGTCCTCTCCCTTCCCCCAGCCGCCTGAGAGCCCCCCCTTGCACGCCGCCCCCCGCCCCCCGGCGCCCGGACGATGCTCAAGTCTCGGCTCCGCATGTTCCTGAACGAGCTGAAGCTGCTGGTGCTGACGGGCGGGGGGCGGCCCCGGGCCGAGCCGCAGCCCCGGGGGGGCGGGGGAGGCGGCTGCGGCTGGGCGCCCTTCGCCGGCTGCTCGAGCCGGGACGGCGACGGCGACGAAGAAGAGTACTACGGGTCGGAGCCGCGGGCCCGGGGCCTGGCCGGCGATAAGGAGCCGCGGGCCGGACCCCCGCCGCCGCCCGCGCCGCCGCCGCCGCCCCCGGGCGCGCTGGACGCCCTGTCGCTCAGCAGTAGCCTGGACAGCGGACTCCGAACCCCCCAGTGCAGAATCTGCTTCCAGGGACCAGAGCAGGTCAGGCCTGGGCTTCGGGCCGGGTGGGGATGGGTGGGGGCGCGCACCTGGGGCGCCCCGGGAGACCGAGAACAGGGGGCGGGGCCTGAGGAGGCTGGGCGGAACCCTGGACCGGGAGTGGGAAAACGGGGAGCTTGGGGGGGGGCTGAGGGGTGGTTCCTGGAGCTCAGGTTTAGGGTGGAGGGGGGGGAATCAGGGGTCCCCAGGAAGGAATGGGGGCTTTCTCCTGGGAGGGTTCAAAATCTCTCACCCATTAACCGGGGATAACCTTTCACTCCCACTTCTCTTACCCCCAGGGCCTTTGTAGGTTCTGGGGGGCGTAGTCTCTCCTTGGTAGGCAGAGCGAAGGATGCTTCTGTTCCCACCTTGAAGGGAGGGGTTCACCCGGCTCGCTTGACTCACTCAGTATTATTTTCCGTGGGGCACTTTTCTTCACTCCCATTTTGCAACTTTCCATTTCATTCCAAAGAGTATTCTTTGTTTAAAAGGTCTGCGTAGAGTTGTCCCGGGATAGTGCCACGGGCTTGTCTCTGTGTCATGAGAAATTACCCCTTAGTTAAAGGGGAACCATTCCTACTCCCACCCCAGGATTTCTCCCTCTTTTTGGCATTTGGAAACCGAGAACAATAACCTCTCCTAGTCTGCACCACATCTGTGAAATACTGTAATGGAGTGAGAGAGGAAGGCATGGCTTAAGCTCTGTGACCCTCCCCTCTCCAAAACCTAAGGGATAGCCTTCCATTTGAGAAGACTTAAAGGCCACCTTGGCCAAAGAGACCACCCAACCCCTCTCCCCCCTTCCTTCCCATCCTTTATCTGCTTGGTAAGGGAAGTTTGTCTTGAACTCTGACTTTTTCCTTTTTGTGTTACAGCCTTAGCTTCTGGCCCTACTTGGGGCGAAAGGCCTCCGTTGTTTGTTTTGTTTTGCTTGTTAATGACATGGAGAGGGTATTTTTCTTTCCTGGAGTGGAAAGGTGGTGGGGGTCGGGTGGCAATAGCTGACAGGACTCCTCCTCACTCTTCCTCCAGGGGGAGCTCCTGAGCCCCTGCCGGTGCGACGGCTCTGTACGCTGCACACACCAGCCCTGCCTCATCCGCTGGATCAGTGAGAGGGGCTCCTGGAGCTGTGAGCTCTGTTACTTCAAGTACCAGGTCCTGGCGATCAGTACCAAGAACCCGCTGCAGGTGAGGTCAAGGAGAAGACTCAGACCGGTCCAAGGGCCTTTCAGCAATCAGAATCAGGAGCCGATTACTCTTTCCTCAAAGTCTCAGGACCCCACCGTTAACCATAGTCTCCTGTGTGTCTGTAAATCCTCCCTTAGTTTATTCACAGGCTTGCTTTTTTTTTTTTTTTTTGAGACTACGTCTCGCTACTTCTGCCTGTGGAACCGCAGGCTCACGTTGCATGAGGTACCACAGACTCAAGCAGTCCCCAGCCTCAGCTTCCCAGGTAGCTGGGATTACAGGTGCACGCCACCACACCCAGCTATTTTTTTGGGACTAGATCTTGCTACGGGCCCCAGGCGGGACTTGAACCGTGATCCATGGCCCCGGCCATGGCTTCCTAGGCTGCTGCTTACAGGCATGCACCACCATGCCGGCCCTATTCATTGGGTGCCACCTGTGTTCTAGGCACTGCCCTAGAAACTAGAACAACAATAATGAAAAATGATGGCGATGATGGCTAACATGAAGTGTTTTCTATTGTCATGCTGTTGGTGTATTTTATAATTCTATTAGCTATATACTAGTTAGTATCATCCCTATTTTAAAGGTGTGGACAGTGATACGCAGGTTTGAAAATTTACGCAAGGTTACTAAGTAAGCAGTGGAGTTAGGGTTTGGAATTCCAACCTGGGTGGTCTGTCTTCAGAACACTTGCCTCATGCTGCCTTTCTAAAATAGGACAAATGCTCACAGGCAGTATAAGACGTGCCATGTTATAGGTTTGATCCCGGCAGAGAGGAGATACACATTAATTCTGCCTGAAGGGTTTTCGGAAAGCTCTTGGAGCATCCCTCTCTTCAAGGCCCCGATCACCTAGCCCTTCATCTCTATCTGTGACTTCTTGGTGCCCTTTTCTTCCATACAGTGGCAGGCCATCTCCCTGACAGTCATCGAGAAGGTCCAAATTGCCGCCATCGTTCTGGGCTCTCTTTTCCTCGTCGCTAGCATCTCCTGGCTCATCTGGTCCTCACTCAGCCCTTCAGCCAAGTGGCAACGGCAGGATCTGCTCTTTCAGATCTGCTACGGCATGTACGGCTTCATGGATGTTGTCTGTATAGGTGAGGGCACTTGTTCCCTGTCTCATCCGTTCAGAATCTCCAACTAACACTTTCCCTGCTGTTTCCTCAGCTGGGCCACATTTTTTGCCATTTAGGGCTATCTTGATTCTCTACCTTCCCCTCTCTCTTCCCCTCTTCCCTTCTCCAGGCCCTTTTACAACCCTGCTCGTTCCTCTAGAGAAGTGCTTACATTAGTATCTCTTACCTATGTCTGGCAGCAATTGACCCTGAATTTCTTATCCCCCTTGCTCAGGACTCATCGTCCATGAAGGCTCCTCGGTCTACCGCATTTTCAAGCGCTGGCAAGCAGTGAACCAGCAGTGGAAGGTCTTGAATTATGACAAAACGAAGGACATAGGAGGAGATACAGGGGGAGGGACGGCAGGGAAGCCAGGCCCCAGGACCTCACGGACGGGCCCCCCCTCTGGGGCTACCAGCCGTCCCCCGGCTGCCCAGCGAATGCGGACGCTCTTGCCTCAACGCTGTGGTTACACAATCCTACACCTCCTTGGACAGCTGCGGCCACCAGATGCCCGGTCCAGTTCCCATTCTGGCCGCGAGGTTGTCATGAGGGTCACCACGGTCTGAACTGGACACCCGGAGCGGGGATCTTTTATCAATGCATCAGCCAGAGATGAGCTTTCATGGCTGCTGGAGGTACCACCTGTACAAGGTGCACCCACCACTGAGGATCTCTGTGGACAACTTCAAGCTGGAGACATTGTCTGGCCTCTACTACTCATTCATTGGGTAGAGACACCTGGATGACATTCCAGCCCCCACTGACAGCTCCTCATACTCATCCTGGGGCAGCCAGTGGGCAGGTGGGGAGAGCAACTTTTCTTCCATAGAGAACCGCCCTTACCTCAGCTCCTAGGGCCTCCAACCCCCCAGCTCCACCAGGGTGACTTGGTGAAGGGGACCAGTGCCAGAAGAAAGGGGCTGTAACCCCCCACCCCCCCTCCCCAACCCATGGCCACAGGGCATCTGGCAATAAGACTAGTATACATTGACCTCCCGTTCCCTGCATGAGGGCGGGGGGCCTTCCCCCTGCTCTGCCCCCCCATTGCATGGGGGGGGAGGGCATAAAGAATCATTTATATGCACTTGGAGACTCCTTTCTCATCTGGGGCTTTTCTGGAGGGTTGGGAGGTGTGGGGAGGTTTCTCTGCAGAGGTTGCAAATCCCAAATGCAGCAGTGGGTTGTGAGTTGGAGGTGTAGCTCCCACTTGCTAGTGAATAATTCACATTGGCTGCTAGGTGGCAGTGCTCCGAGGTTTCTAAGGGGTGGATCTGCCGCCTGCAAGTTGTGTGACTTGAAAAAAAAAATCTCTCTGCTGGGGTTTTCCTGCCTACCTCATAGGGTTGAAATGAGGATAAACAAGGGACAGGTTGAATGCCACTGTAAAGAAAATCAGTGATGGCATAAAAAGATTTCTAGACTAGTTGATGGTCCATTTATTTCAAATAGTAGTTGGTTAACAAATTCAAAAATGTGTTTTTCATCTGGAGTTGCACAGAACCTTGGAAATTTGTGTTAAGAATGTCATAATAGATATGGAAATGTAAGGGGGAAATAGAAATTGCAAATGAAGGTTGGTGGTTATTTGCAAGAATGAGAGCTCTTTCAGTCTCCTGAAATTTGGAGGCTGTGGGCTAGGTGATGGCTGCAACTATCCTTTTTTATCTGGGGATCTCGTGGGTTCTATTAGTCCTTCCCAGGTAATTCACTCACCCGGCCAAGTGATGTGAAGTGTATTTGGACTCCTTTGGACTGATCAGACAGAATGCCCTAATGTTATGAGTTTCCAATCCCAGTTAAAGCTGCTCCTACGGTGGTTTAGGGATACAGGGCTCGTCCTGGTGTGCCCCAGCTCGTGAGTGGTATAAACTGGAAGGCATTGTGCTTGATGGCAGCAGCATTGAGAGCTGTTTATAGAGAAAAAGTTTGGAAAGGACTGGTTAAAATATGGGTCAGCCTGAAGCGTGGTTTTTTTCTGGTTCCAAAAACCCTCTCCTCCCCCCATCTCATTCCTGAAGCCTTGGGACTGTGTATTATATGAATGATGGTGTTTTTTTTAAGTGAACTCTTCATCAGCAATTAAAATAATTCACACGTTGCTAAAGTCCGATCTAGAGGCCTTTGCCATTATTGGTCCTTCCTCAGGGAAGGCTCTGCTCTACCTTCTTTCCCTGGGAACGTTTAGGGAAATGCTTCTGGACTCAAGGCTACTTGTTTGCCCAGGCAATAGTCATTTCTACGCAGTCCAAAAGGGGTGTGTGTTTGGGGAGTTGGGGGGGGGGTTGGCTGCTGTCCATGGTGCTGGCACCCAGACTTGCCCGGTTGTGTAGAAATCAAAGCTGAACTCAGATCTGAGTCACCTGAAGGTGTGGAAGTGTAACACTTCCAATCTCTGAGGGGATCAAAGTGAAGAGGGGACTGGGTCTGAGCCCCCCATCTTTCTAGTAGGAAACTTTTTCCAGAGAGTACCTTCACACTCCTCACATGAGAAGGCAGAAGGTCCATCCTTGACTGATTTCACAGACTACCTGGTAGGAATGGAAGGGAGATAGCAAATCAGAGTGACTACTAATACCTGTCCTGGCAGATTGGGTTCAGTTTGGTATGATGTGGGCGGGGTTCTCTGTGCCACACCTAGCCTGTCCCCTGCAACACCACCACACAGAAGCTTAGACATAACTAAGAACATAGACACACTCATGTACCATCACACTGTCTCCATTTCTACCCTGAGTCCTAAAACCAGCCAAGGGGGACTGTGTTCCCCTACCTTTTAGCGTCATTAGATGCCTTGATATGGGGTTGGCACTAGCAATCAAAGTAGTTCCCTCTTTTCTTCCTCTAGCTCGAAGAGATTCTTGTCCAGGTTAAGGGGTCAGAGGAACTGCTGCTTTTCTTGAGTGGGAAGTTCTGCATGCCCAAAGAGTGTGGGTGTGCAAAATCCTTGTCACTGATTCTAGGAGAAAGGATCTGAGAGAAAACTGGACTTTTTCTTCCTCAAACTCAAATCTGCTAAAAGTCTGGTCTCTTAGGTTCAAGTTAAATTCTGTGATAGCCAGGCATGGTGGCATGTGCCTGTAAGCGGCAGCCTAGGAAGCCACGGTGGGGACCAGGAATCATAGTCCGAGTCCCTCTCGGGGCAACGTAGTGAGACCTAGTTCCAAAAAAATAGCTGGGTGTGGTGGCACGCTCCTGTAATCCTAGCTACCTGGTAAACTGAGGCTGGAGATTGAGTCTGTGGTACCCCAGGCAACGTGAGCCTGTGGTTCCATGGGCAAACATAGTGAGACCTAGTCTAAAAAAAAAAAAATAAGGAAGTAAGGGTAGAGATTTAGAGTACAGTAAAGGAGTTGAGAGAAGGAGTGGGAAAGGCATAAAAACCTTGGTTTCTTCATAGGGCCCTGCCTCTGCAGCTCTCACAGAAATAGGTACTCCCTCAGTCTTTGGGTTGTTGGAGTGTCTGAGGTCAGATCGGCAGGCAGGTCTAGGACAGGGGGCTTGACGTGAAGGGGAGGAGAAGGAAGTGTAAAGTGAAATTTTCATCTCACCCAGCTAATTGGAATGTGGGGGGCGTGGAGCAGGAGAAGGGGATGGGGCAAGTCCTGACTTGGAAAGGGTAAATTAGGATACAGAGGGAGTTTTGGAAGTGTGCTGAGAGATTTATTTGTATGGAAGATGAGTTAATCTGTGTACATCACAAGGGAGAACCGTGCCCAGCCCCTGGGGGTGGGGGTGGGGGTAAAGAGTGCTGACTCAGGCAAATAGAGACTCCCTTGCCCACCCCCTTCTCCTTACTTGGTGCCCTAGGGCTTCAGGCCGCCCCCACACTGGGCTTTCATGCTATCTGACTTCACTTCTCCTCCTGTCCCCCTGTCTTTCTCTAAGGAACTTTTCTTGGAACGCTTCTCTGGAGAAGGCAGGGTGGCCATTCAAGGATCTCCTGGCAGTCAGCTTCCAAAAGCACTTTTGCCAGTCAGCCACCTCTGCCCAACCCATTTTACATGATAGCCCTTTCAGTTACTTTTCACCACCACCCCCTTAATCTCTTACAGGGAACCAGACTTGGCTGTTCCCACTACCGACGGAGACGTGTCTGGGTGTGTGATGTAAACTACTCTCCCAGGTGTCTAGACCTCCCATGATTACTCAGGTCACTCCCAGGACACAAGAAATGGGTGGGGGATTTGGGTGAAGGTCTTGCCTCTAAGTCTTATGGGGAGCAGGAGTAGCAGAGAAGTAAGTCAAAAGTCAAGATGGAATATTTGATTATTTTTATTTCAAAACTATGAATATTAAAAAACGTTCAGTGTATACTTGATCTTAGCCAAAAGGCCAAGAAGCAATAAAAAAAAAAAGTTCAATGTATAAAAAGAAGGATTTCACAGGGACATGCCCAAAGAGGTCTACGCCTGTGAACTTAGTGATGGGCAAAGCCTACCTAACAGAGCCAAGGTGAGTTTTCAAGAAGTCCCAAACCAGGTAAAGACAGTCATCTTCCAAGGGCCAAGGCAAGACTGGTAAACTCTGCATCCCTGCTGCTACAGGATCCAGATTCAATCTGAGACTGCACCATGTCATCTAGTTAGGGATAGGCCTGGCTGGGGAATATAAAGACAGAATAAGGCCACATCTTTCTTCTGAAAAGAGCTCACGTGCACCAGGCATGGTGGCGTGCACCTGTAATCCCAGCGCTGGGAGGCTGAGGCCAGGGATCGCTTGAGTCCGTGGGTTCGAGACTATCCCGGGCAACATAGCAAGACCTAGTCTCTAAAAAACAGCTGGGCAGCTGGGCACAATGGTGCGTGCCTTTAAGCACAGCTACAGAGCATGGCTGAGACTAGGAATCTCTTGAGTCCATGAGTTCGAGACCCGAGACCTGCCCAGGGCAACACAGTGAGACCTAGTCTCAAAAAATAGTGGTAGGCGCCTGTAATCCGAGCTACCTGGAAAACTGAAGCTGGGGATTGCTTGAGTCTGTAGCACCCCGGGTAACATGAGCCTGCAGTTCCTGGGCAAAATAACGAGACCTAGTCTCAAAAAAAAAAAAAAAAAAAAAAGTTTAGGGTAAAAAACAGCTGGGTGTGGGTACCTGTAATCTCAGCTACCTGGGAGGCTGAAGCTGGGCATCGCTTGAGTTCGCTGGATTGGGACTACCCTGGGCAACATAGTGAGACCTATTCTCAAAAAAAAAAAAAAAAAAAAAAACCTCATGTGCTGCAAGGAGAGTGGGCCAATCATTTGCAGACCAAATGCAGGATTACTTAGCAAATGCCATGATAAGTGCTTAGCCAGCAGCAGCAAAGAAGACTTAGAAACCCCAAAAGGGTAGAGGTTGAATTCTTCATGACACCACCCAGCATTTAGTAGTTAAAATCTGAGTTGGCCTTTGAAGGATGCATTCAATGTGACCAGGAGCGGGTTGATGGACCATGGCTTTTGGGGGGCCTGCTTGCTCCGGCCAGGGGTGTACTTTACACCCTGGAGAAGACTTGAAGCTTCAAGTACTGGGCTGTGGTCATTCTAGCTAGTTTGGTCAATAGACAGGCTTCGGGACATAGACCTCTCCCTGTCTGGTGCCTAATACACCCCTGTGATGATATGAAGGGTGATGATGACAGCTTCCATCCATGGGATTATCTGTCCACGAAATGTAGGTCGATGCTCCTTTCCGGTACAAGGACTGTCCGGGTCATGGGTTTGACTGGGGCAGCACCTGGCTCCGGCCGCACCTCAAAGTGGATCAATATCTAAAAAACAAAAGAAAAAGCAAGAAGGCCATCACTGTGGGAGGGGTAGAAGGGTGGGCTTGGTTGGTAAAGAGCAGGATTAGTGCTCAGATGCATTGGCACCCATGCCTGGCTGGGGACTTCTTGGTTAACAAGGGGTTACGGTAGGGGAAAAGATAGTCCAAAGGCCCTCTCTCATCCATCAGGCCCATAACGGGAAAGCTGTATTTCAGAGGAGTGGATCTGCCAAGTCTTATGTCTATGCTTGTCAGGAGAAGAGCTCACAGCTTGAGGAGGTTAGAGGTCGCCTTCTGGGAATGGTCTAGATCACTTACCTGGGCCAAAGCCATTTGCAGCTCAAGCTCGGCCAGCCGTCGCCCCATGCAGCTGCGTTTGCCAAAGCCAAAAGGAAGCGATGCAAATGGGTGTGGGGCTGGGCCCTCCCCTAGCCAGCGAGCTGGACGGAAAGAATTTGGCTCTGGGAACTGGGCAGGGTCCCTTGAAGTGGCATAGTGACACAGAGTGACCAGCGTCTGGTGAGGGAGGAACACAAATTCCTTGTCAGTTTGGGCCTAACGAGGCAGGAAGGGTATGCAGAAGATATGGACCAGAACAAAGGCAGGCTCTGGTTAGTGATGGGGAAATTTTCTAGGGCTACTTGTGGTTGGGATGATTTCTACTGCCCCATTATCTCTAGAGAGAGGCATTCAGGCCAAGGAGGGGGGAGGCTGATGGGTTTGCAGAGAGTGAGAACAAGACCTGATCCCAAGATAGTGAGGGATGGCTTAGTACAAGGGGCCTTTACACTCTACTCACATTTTTAGGGATAATATAGTCACCCACACGAATGTCTTTGTCAGGGACACGAGAATTTCCAGGTACCACAGGGTACATTCTGGGTTGCAGAGCACAAGAGGGAGACAGTAAAGTGAGGCTGGGTCTGTCACCTCCCTCTCATGCTCCCACTTCCAAACCCACAGTTGGCTGGGGTAGAGTACAATCTTCCTCTGCCCTCTCTGTTCCGAAGGCACTATCTTCTCCCCCAAACCTGATGTTTTCTCTGGCTCCTCATCATCTGCCCCTTCACCTTAGCACTTCTTTGACCACAGCCTTCAGCAGGGGGAGCTGGGACAGAGCAGTGGCTGGTGTGTGGGCAGAGGAGCCAGGGCCCAAGGCAGCTGTGATCTCAGAATGGAGTGCGGTCTGGACTTCCGGGTGTCGGGAAAGTTCGTAGAGAGCCCAGGAGAGTGTATTGGACACCTGCGGGAACAAGGAGAGCATCAGCGGTGTTGAGCCTAGAGACCCGGGATAGGCAGCCGACTGTGAGGCAGGCTGGAGTCCAGAAGGTGTGCTACGCTGGCCTAGGGGGTCATAGCGGAACCCCCGCAGCAGGAAAGTGGCCCCTGAGACTGGGGAGACTGAGCTCTTGCTACATGGAGGGAGAGCCTCACCGTATCCACTCCCGCCAGCAGCAGCTCTGTAACATTCCCCAGGATGGAAGGAGCAGGCAACTTTTCCCGGAACAGGAAGTAGGTCAAGTGAGCCCCAGATCTCATGTCCTCCTCAGGTCTTGCCTGACTCCTCATGGCTACCTCTGCCTCTCGCCGTTCCACATGCTGCTGGGCTGCGTGGCAGAAGTTACCAGGATGCCTCTATTCTTGAGCAGCTTTAAGTTGCCCAATTCCCAATTCATTTCAGCGCCTTACCAAATGCAAACATCTGGTCCCAATCTCGGCAGAGGCGCCCCCAGGGCCCGGGAACCAGGCGGTGCAGCCATTTGGGCATCGCCATGGTCAACAGCGTGGACACGAACACCGATCCCACGGCGCGAATGAAGGTTTCTGTGTCTGGAGGTACCTGGGCATCCAGGCAGCCCAGGCGCGAGCCCAGCAGCACCGCGGCTATGCCTGACCGGGAGGGGGCGCTGTCAGGGCGCGGCGCGCAGCGAGACCTGGGTCGGGTGCTTAGCGGCTGGCTAGCGGGTGTCCCGGGACTCACCTTCTAGCCCGAACTTGTAAAACTCTCCTGCCACATCCCGGACCAGGGTGGGCGGTCCAGCGTCCTGTCCCCGCTGGCGCCGCAGTCGCCGCACAAGGTCGCGGACCACGTTGTCCAGGGTTTCGGTGTAGCGGGTGGCCGCCTGAGGTCGGAGGAGGAGAGGAGCCAGCAGGCTGCGGAGCCTCTGCCATTCTTCGCCTTCCCTGCGGGGGTGCGGAGAGAGGGACTGTCAGGGCAGACAGAGGAGTGTAAGGAGGCGGCGCCACGCATCTGGCTGTGGCTACAAGTAGCGTGTTCGGCTGCGGTGGCCAGGAGAGGGATTGCGTCTACTCCCTCGGGGTAAGGGAACTTGCCCCTACCTGCGCCCCATTCCCCTTCCACGTTACTCATTTCCTGCCTCCGGAGGGGTCTGGCTCCTGGGTAACCTGAGTCACAGACTCTTACAGTCCCGAATCCTGCTACCCTAGCCCCCTTCCCGGATTCCCACGAATTCTGGTCACAAAAGATAAGGGATGGGTGGGGCGCTACTTGAGCGAGGACCAACAGACGGGCCTGGGAACCCCGAGACGCCAGAAGGCTGGCGGAAAAACAGGCTACCTCCCTCTGCTCTAGTCGGCCGGCCAGCCGCAGGAGAGGGCTGCAGTGGGCGTGTGGGCTTTCGGGTCGAGGCAACTCACGCGGTCAGCAGTCCACAGGCCCGCTGGCAGCGGCGACGGTGCTCCGTCCAGGGTGAGAAGCTGCAGCGCTCGGGCAGGGGCCCCTCCTGTCGCAGGAGCTGTTCCACCAGAGTGGGGGCCGCAATGTACACCGTGCGCACGGCCCCGAAACTGGCCAACCACATCGGCCCGAAGCGCGCGGCGCCCTGCACCTGGGAACACGCGCGGCAGCGGAAAGTGGAGACGTGAGCGAGGAACTGCCATTCCCGGCTTTGGAAGAGGGGGTTTCTGCTCTTTCCCGAGCTCCCAGCTAGAGTAAGCTGCAAACCTCTCCAACCTCTTTCCCATTTTCCGCTGCTAGGAAGTTTGAGTGCGCACGGCAAACGCTCGGAACTCTGCGCAAGGCAGACATTTAGGAGCTCTCTCTGGTCACCTGGGCCGGGCAGAGGAGAAATCCGTCAACTTTGCCCCATGTGAACTCTCCATCTCTGGGCCTGCCCGCCCTGAATGCATGGGAGCGTGAGAAAATACCGTACATTTCTGCCTCCCGCGCACTTGTCCTGGACCTACCCGGCTTCCAGGCTGCTGCTTGTCTAGGCGCTTCTTAAGCACGCTCCTTTGTTAGGAGTCGGGAAGACCTCCCTGCAGTCTGAGCATTGCCCCTCGTCTTGACTCTGTCTTCCATAATCCAAGGACATCCATTCCCAAAGGCTATCCCCCAGCACGTTCCCCACCGGTCTGTCCTGGCATTATCAGTTTCCCTAGCACTCAGTCCCGGGTATGGGCCCTCGCCAACCCCCTACCTGCAGCTCGTGCAGCCGCGACAGCCCCCCCTTGCAGAAAAGTTCGGCCAGGAAGCCGGGCATGGAGGGACCTGGGATGTCCGCCAAGCTACGGGGTGCTGAGCCAAAACCTCTGGATCCCAGTATGGGGCCCGGGTCTCGAATGCAGCTGACGTGATGGAACGCTCTGGAGGCCAGCTTGAGGGTCTGGGTCATGGTCTGGTCCAGGAAGCCCGTGAAATAGCGCTTCTCTGGAACAGCTTGCACCCTTATTTAACCCTTGGGCGAGGTAGTGGCAACGCCCCCTCTCGAAGCTGTTCAGCCAATCCCTCTCCTTCGTGGTCCCACTGGGTTTTAGCACCCAGAAACAGTAGGTGGGGCTGGCGAAGTTCCCTTGCACATTGCAAAGACCCTCTGGAGAGGGCCTATCTGCCTCAGTTCCTCTGCCTAGCCAGTTGCCCTAGTCCTGCAGCCTAATTACCTCTTCCTAGGGAAGGCTGTTTAGTGAGGCCTAGGTGACCAGGATATGGTCAGTTCCCGGTATTTCCACTACTTCAGGGAGCCAGCCCTTTTGCCATCCTTAGGAATTCCCCATCCTCTGGCTTCTCCAGGAAGGAAAGCAGGAAAGAGGCACTGCTGCAGCTGACCCCACATTTTCATGGGCCTTTACCTTCTCTGTATATGAGCAGCATTTCCCTGCAGTACCATATTTTCCCAGCTCCCTAGACCCAGCACTGGTCAGGTGGCAGGTAGGTAGGGTTAACATGGTTCAAAATGGCTCCAGAAGAGCCTTCATGCTTGCAAGTCTCATGGGAATGAGGTGGTATCTTTGGGGCCAACTTGTCCTTCTAGTCATAGGAGTTTTGGACTTGAGTGGAAATGAAGTTTCTGCAAATTAGGAAAGTTCAGTTTTACCAACTGGAGGGGGAGGGAAGAAAAAAGAAGTGCAGAGATTCCTCTGAGCTTCAGGATGGAATAGGGCTGAGTGCTCTGAATCTCCGGCTTATTCAGTTTCCTTTGTAGGGCTTTCTGGCTAGCAACCTCTTTTCACCTTTAGTCTCAAAATCCTTCACAGTTCATCTCTCTGCTCCTCTCTCCCCACCTCAACCCCCAACTCCATCCCCATCAGATTCTGTGCCAGTCAGCTTTGAAATTCTAGAATGGAAGGTCAAGAAGGACAGGGTCTCCACACACACATCCCCCTGCCCCTGAACTCTTCAGAGATGGCACACAGATTCCCTAGGTCAAGCCCTAGGCAGGGAGAAAATGGGAAGACAGAAGGCACATGATACTGTAGCCTTTTCTGAGAAAGAGCAGCACAGACATGCACACATGCAAGTTATCCCCAGGACTCCAAAATAAACACAAATGAACAGATGACTTGAGCCTGGCAGGCAGTTTAGATGGACAGTGGAGAATTGCATTCCTTATTCCAGCTGAGGAGAAATCCTAGGAGAGGGTGTCTAAGGAACACAAGACCCCACATCCTTCCAAAAATCCCTTCTTGTCCAAGGTCTTTTGACCTTTCCGGTCAGCTTTCTGTTGGCGGTGGAGGGGGTAGTTGTGAACACAAGGGCTGGGCCCTGGCAGTTTCCCCAACTTCTTTGAGAGACTGCTGCCTGAGCAGTCTCAGCCCGAGCAGTCTCAGCTGGGAAGATCCATAGGGCCTGATCTGCTTTCCCTGGAAGACAGGGCCCAGCTTGGGCAAGATGAGCAGTCAGTGACCAGGAGCGACAGGATTGGGGGTCACTGCCTGGAGGATGGGATCCTGTATTCGCCGGAAGATGGCAGGGAAATTCTTTCCTCCATTTCGCAGAACTTTCTTGCCCTCCTCTGTTGAGGTGCCCAGATGTCCCACAATGGGGTCTTCACTCTGGGAGAAATGAGTCTGATTAAGTCTTTGGCCACCCTTCAGACTGTCCCGGATGCCCATCTCATTCTCCCAGCACTGAGCCGAACTCAAAAGAATACTGGCAGGACAGCATCTTTGCAATTTTCCTCAGGTCCCCTACTTACCAGCTCTTCCAGAGGTACCCGCTCAAACAGGGGGTGTCCTTCAAAATGGGTACACATCCAGTCATGTAACTCCAGCACATCGGTTATGGTATACACCAGCCCCTGCACAGGTAACATCACCCTTCAGAGGGGGCAGCATGCCACTCAGCAGTCAGATGATGAGAATGGTGGTTTGAGTCCTAAACACACCGCCACTGAATTCTTGGTGGAAGGCCCCTGAATAGGCTACCCTTCTACCCACTTCCTACTCACCCCAACTCTCAGCACATAGGCATATTCTGCCAACAGCGTGGGACTGATGATTCGCCACTTGTGTTTCGTCCGTTTGAAATGTGGGTCAGGGAAGAGGAAGAACATCTTTGTCAGCTGTGAGATAGACAGGCACCAACAGGGTGGTGAGAGTGGGGTCCTCATGCCCTACCTGCCTACCAGCCTAACCCACCAAGGTCTCTTCCCACCTGGCCCTTGTGGAAGAAATTAGGAAGGTGTTTCATGGCATTACTACGGAGACAGGCGATGTTCTGGAAGCCACCTCCAGGAGCTGCTCGCAGGGCCCGAATTCGATCTTGTACATAGTCTGAGACTTTCACCCGGATCTCCAGACCCAGGATTAGCGTGTCTGGAAACAGTGGTGACAATTCTACTGCACATATAAAAAGGAATGGAATCATTAACCTCAAACTTGTAGGAAGGACAAAGGCAAGCACACCTCACTCTGCAGCTAGTAATATTAGGGCTGGTGAGCTTGGTCAGGAAGACCTCTATGGCGGCTGGTTCTGTGCCAGAGAAGAGGGCTAGGGGAGACCTGAAAATTCTCACCAGAACTGGAAGTGGGAAGCACTGAGAATACAGTTCTTTAGTATTTTTCTTTTCTTTTTTTTAGAGACTAGGTCTCACTATGCTGCCTGGGGTAGTCCTGAACCCGCAGATTTAAGTGATTCCCTAGCCTCAGTCTTCCAAGTAGCCGGGATTACAGGTGCGCGCCACCACACCCAGCTATTTTTTTTTTTTTTTTTGAGACTGGGTCTCGCTATTTTTGCCCTGCAACCACAGGCTCACACTGCCTGTGGTACCACGGACTCAAGCAATCCCCAGTCTCAGCTTCCCAGGTAGCTACGATTACAGGCGCGTGCCACCACGGCCAACTATTTTTCTGGGATTAGGTCTTGCTGTGTTGCCCCAGGTGGGACTCGAACTGCGATCCCCAGACCCAGCCGTGACTTCATAAGCTGTCACTTACAGGCACGCACCACCGTGCCCAGCTCACACCCAGCTATTTTTTTGAGAAACTAGGTCTTGCTATGTTGCGTGGGGTAGTTTCAAATCCACAGACTCAAGCGATCCCTGGCCTCAGCCTCTCAGCGCTGAAATTACAGGTGTGCACCACCACGCCAGGCTTTTAGCATTTTCCCACATGATCTCATTTAATCCTCATAAATTATGGTAAATTGTGAGGAGGAGAAAATTGAGATTCGAAATGACCAGAGTCACAGAAGTGGTAGAAATGGAAACTGAACCAAGGTTTTTGCCACCAAGTACCACATGCACTTCTTCTCTGTTCTATTTTAGTTATGGAAAAATCTAAAACTAGGGAAGGAGCCCAGCATGCATTGCTTGGACAATACAAGAACCTGAAAAAAGAAGATAGAAAAGCAAAAGGAATGGGTTCTGGTGAGGAAAGAGGGGATGGGAGATGGAGTGGTGGAATCCCTGAGAAAAACAGTTAGGGATCACTGGCTACAGGCTAATCTCTGACGCTTGTGCTGACCAGCTCACTGACCCGGCACCTGGCAGGTGAAATGGCTCATGGAGGGATTGGGGCCAGACAGGACAATCCAGGTTCTAAGAGGCATGTGAAGAAGCACCCTCCCTTCTCGGGGCAAAGGCCACAGACCCATAGCAGAGGGAAGGTGGAGGCTCTCCATGCTGACGTCACAGCACTAATGTCTGGTCCGAAGGGGAAAGGTCAACTTACGGCCCCCACTAAACCTGCTGATTTGGCAGAACCTAGGTGTTGCTTCTCCTTGCCCCAGTAAAAGGGCCAGCGTGTTACCTAACAGGCCGCCATAACCACAGCCTATGTCTGCAAACTCCACTTGGGCCTGAGTTCTTTTTTCTTTCTCATCCTTTGGGTCATCATGGCTCTGATTTTGCGTTGGTGGAGGGAAAAACTCCGGATATAGCTCAGACCAGTCCATTTCCTCTGGCTTCACAGGGCTAGTGGATAGAAGACATGGGAAAGTTGGTCATATCATTGCAGATAAAAGACATGAGAAAGTTGGTCATATCATTGTAGAAGTAGTACTCTATGTGTGTGGGTGGACGGATGAGACAGGAAGGTGATGAGAGGAGGGTTGCTCAAAAAAATCTTTAATGGTGAGCCCTGTAGCCTCCAGAAGAAACAATGGAAACCACCCTTAACCCCCAGTGTGAATCATAGGCCCATCATGAGGCCCATGATTGCTGTTCTGCTTATCTTCATTTCTAGGAGTTGGGAAAAACAAAAAACAACAGGCCCAGATGGAGTCATCTGTGTTAAGCCAAAATAACTTAACACCTAACTTAACCAAACCAAGACTGAACATCTAAATTAACTGCAGTTTTAGCATCTACTAGAGTGGAATTTTAAACCAAATGGTTTTGAATTTTCTCATCAACATTAGTATGGTAAATTGGATGTTAGGAGCGGCCCCTCCTGGCTCCTCCATCTCTCACAAGGGAAGGTAACCTTCCCTTCTACTCCCTTTGCTAATCATCTCCTGTCTTACCCTCTTTCTGAGTAGTACAACTCCCAGGGTGCCTTTTTACTTGCTAATGGGATGCTGCCAATAGTGAATCGCTGAACAGTTTAATAAAGTCAGTTAGGTATACAAATTTACGAGGATGAACTTTGTTTTTTAACAAGGCTGATGTGACTCTGACCGAGCAGTTCTCTTTTCTGGGGCTCAGGTTCCTCTTGTCCCAAAGACAGGCTGCCTATGGGACTGGATGATTACTTCAAGTGCTCCGAGAGAAGTGGATGGAGGAAATGTGTAGGCGGAATTCTGTATATACTCGCCTTTTTATAAAATCCAACAAAGGAAATCAACTTTCTGCCTCAACTTCTCGAGTCTCGGTAATTACTTCTTTGCTCTTTCCAGGCTGGCACAGCTAGCCAGACCTCGGCCGGAACACCACGCCCCCTTCCAACTCACCAACTCCGCCCAATCTCCCCCCCAAACTGACGTCACCCAGTTGCTGCACTGAGTTTATCCTAAACCCGCCTAATCCTTTCAGCGCAATCGCTCTGGACTGCCCCAGAATTCCGCCCTCCCTTCTTTCCGGCCCTGTGCTCAGCTCACTCACTAGCGCAACGTGTGGTCCGCCATGGGGTTGGAGTGAGCACGTTGCCGATAGTAGCGTTTCTGAGGCTGCGGGGCCTCGGCCCCTGCCGCGTCCCCAGTCTCAGCTCCCGCCATGATTGATCTCCAGTCCCGGTTGTCTCCGTCGAACTCACGTGGAGACCAAGCATTGGGCGCAGTATAATGACGTGTCAGGCAGGTTGCTGGAAGACCCCGCCCCTTAAAGGTGCCGGAGTGAATTGAGCTGGGATGGGAGGACCCGAGGGGTCCCAGAGGCTGGAGGGCGCCTAGGCAGAGTTACTCTCTAGCTGGGCCGGCAAAGTCGGAAACTGCACCCAGCCTCTTTCCTTAGACTACCTCTGCCTGGTCTGGGTTACCATCCCGCTTGCAGACACCTGTGCGCCGCACAGGTGCGAGGGATCTGGGAACAACGAGTCCTTCTGTACAATCAGTCCTCGCGCCTCTCCCTTTTCCCGGGTTCCGGACCACACCGGGTTTGACCCGCGTGGTCCGGTGTGCGTCCCATCGGACGTGGCGCTGGGGACGGGAGCAGGAGGTGCAGCTCCTCATCCCACCTCCAGGAAGTCAAACTGGAGGAACCAGAGCAAACTCGAGGAGGCGGGGCTCAGTGCCGTCGGGATGCCCAGACGGCCCGCGGCCCCCCAGCTTCCACCCGGTTGCTGAACTGGGATGGGAGCGCCGGTACCCCGCGTCCCGCTGCCCTCTCGATCTGATGGCTGACCCCCGCCTGGTTCCTGAATCGGAGTTTGAATCGGTGTTCCCGCAGGAGGACGGGCTCTTTGCTGACTCCTACTCGGAGAAGATTCGGTTCTGTTTCTGTGGGCACGTGCTGAGCATCACGCAGAACTTCGGGTCCCGCCTAGGGGTGGCGGCGCGCGTGTGGGATGCGGTGAGGCGTGGGCAAGGCGGCTCTTGGGCAGGGGCACACCCCTGTCCAAACCCCGGGCTCCCGGCTCCCATATGGAACGTCCCCGCGAGTCTTTATTTATTTATTTTTTTATCCTGTAGGCTCTGAGCCTGTGCAACTATTTCGAAAGTCAAAATGTGGATTTCCGAGGAAAGAAAGTGATTGAACTCGGCGCAGGGACGGGCATCGTTGGGATCTTGGCTGCATTGCAAGGTGGGTGAGTTTTGTGGAGAGGTTGGGAGTAGGGGAATGTGGAGAATTTGCCACATCTTGGATTCTTGGAAGAAGGGAGTGGTTTGGGATGAGTCCAATTCCTTCTTTTAAAAAAAAAAAAAAAAAGATTTTTTTTACCCCCTTTTCTTTCCTCTCTGTTCTTTTTCTTTCTTTCCTTTCCCTCCTCCTCTGCTACTGCTTCCAGGCTGCACTGCTCGGTTTTCAAAACACCAAAGTGGGGATAAAATAAAAACTGGGCAGGTCTTAGGGATTGTTTCTATCTTTTTGCTCTTTATGATTTCATGGTCAATGCTGTCACTTAAATCTCCTTGACTTTGGACACGGTTTTTTAAATTTATTTATTTATTTGTTTGTTCGTTCGTTTGTTTGTTTGTTTATTTATTTATTTGTTTATTTATTTATTTATTTTTTGAGACTAGGTCTCGCTATTTTTGCCGGTGGAACCACAGGCTCTGGTTGCCCGGGGTACCACAGACTCAAGCAATCCCCAGCCTCAGCTTCCCAGGTAGCTGGGATTACAGGCGGGTGCCACCACACCCAGCTATTTTTTTGGAACTAGGTCTCGCTACGGGCCCCAGGCGGGACTCGAACCGCGATCCCTAAGCCCCGGCCGCTTCATAGGCTGAAGCTTACAGGCACGAGCCACCGTGTCCGGCCCTTATTTGGACACGGTTTTATGTCAAAATTTATAAATGGGAAAACCTGTGAGTATTAACCATTTGAATGTTTTCTAACTTTAACATGAATGCAGTTTTGATTGTTGGAGAACAGTGAGTTTTTCAGGGAGTGTTTGTTGGAAGTAGGGTAGAAATTAGGCACTGCTGATTTGGGAAAGGAAAAGATGAGGAGAATTTTGCTTTAGTTTTGTCAAGAACCAAAAACTACAAAGGAAACCATTCCTTAAGTTGTAATCTAACACACAGAGCCTCACACCCCAAACACATATTTATGATGTCATCTCCCTGAAAATGAAAATTAACGTGTCTTCATTTATAGAGACATAAGTAGGCCACATTCAGGGAGGTCTTCCCAGAGGCAGGCATTCTTTCTTCCATTCACCTGGCCATGTATTTGGAGTTCCCTCCTTATACCAAGAGTCACCCTAGATTATTGGGATACATCGGTGACTAAAACAGATTTCCTCTCCCCGAGGAGCTGATGGCTTAATGGGGAAGATGGGAGTTGTTTCAGCATAAAAACAATGATCAGAAGGCAAACAATGGGAATACCAGATTCAGAAAGAACCTAGGGAGCATCCGGAGCAGGTTTCCACTAAGAATGGATGCCAGACTGGGTATAGTTATATTCAAATGGGAGAAAAGGCATGTGGTATGAATAGGTATGGAAGACAGCTATGATCACCACTATACCACGAATGTGCCCTGAATAGGTATGAATAAATGAACTTATGTTCATTATTTCCAGTCTGACTTCTCCTTTTTTGCTCCCTATTCAGCTGCCAAGTCAGAAATCTGGGTGTCATCTCATCCCTTGTCTTCTCCCCGCACATTCTGAAATAGGCCAGTGAGTCATAAGTCTTCAGTATTTCCCCAGTTGTCTCCTCATCTTGTCCCACCAGCTCTGGTTTAGGCTGCTACTATCTATTCCCTTGATTTGCAGAAACACCTTCAAGTTTCACCATGGCAAAGTGTGGCAAGCCCAAACTAGATATTGTGTTTCTCCCAACAAACCTGTTTTTCCCTCAGGGCTTCTCTCTCTCTAGGTCAAACCAGCATCCATCAGTCAGGAACCTAGATGTTACCTTTTCACTTTTCTCACCCCCATATCCATCATTCAAATTCTATTCATTTATTTCCTGAAAAACTCTGACCTCTCTTCATGTGTTTCTATTGACACTGATGGCTCCCCAGTCCATGCCACTGCCGTTACTTGCCTGGATGGGTATAGTTAGTCCAACTGGTCTTCCTATTTCAACTCCTTGCCCCCTGCCTAGACTTCTGCCCACACCACCCAGCTGTCCGTGATCTTTTCAAAATGTAGCTATAGCTCCCCAACCCCATCATTCAGTGTCCTCTTCTGTCTAGAACCAACATCTTTAGCATGGCCTCAGAGGTCGTCTAGCCTCTTTCTCTGCCTCCGCCACTCCTGTCCTCTTGGGCTACCTGTTGCCTTTCTGTCAGTTCTTCAAACCTATGTTGATGTTCCCTTCCTTGCAGCCTTCACATTGTGTCAGAAATCTTTATTCCACTGGTTTGTGCATCTATGAGCTTCAGCACTCAGCTCAGACACCACTTCCAAGGGATACTGCCATCCCAGGCTCACTTAACCCTCCTAAGTGTATATGCAGCTGTGCTGACTGTCTCATTTTAAACTTGCAGTCACTAACCTGGGGTGCATCCTTAATCACTGTCCCACTAATCTATTACATTTATCTTGTTTATTTCTTCCACCCTCCTAAACCTGTTCCTTACTTTCTTGTCCTTCAAACTTTCAAATATCTTTTCCCCTATTTTCACTCTCAGCTGATAACTTTCTTTCCTATCTCTTTTCATTGCTTCTTTTTTCACATAGAAAATGTTCATGTGTTCCTTTCACAGCGACTAATCGCCCACTGTGACTATAACTGCATACACTGTGGCCTCTCCTGTGATCAGGGATGATTGAGCTGCGTTTCTGTTTAAGGACAAGTTTAAGGAAGGGTCCACTTCTCATTGGATCCCAAACCTTCTCATCTACTTAAAGACATTATTCTAGCAATACCCCACCTCTCTGATCTCTCCTGCATTATCAGATTTTTCCTTATCTCTGAATCATCCCTATCTATATTTGGAATTTATAGACCATAATGTACATATGACATATTACATTTTCTCTTTTCAGGAAACCCTTTGACTCTACCCATCCTTCCAGTAGTTACAATTCCATTTTTCTCTGCTCCACTTTATTTTATTTATTTATTTTTTTGAGACTAGGTCTCACTTTTTGTTGCCCAGGGAACCTCAGGCTCACGTTGCCTGGGGTACCACGGACTCAAGCGATCCCCAGCCTCAGCTTCCCAGGTAGCTGGGATTACAGGTGCGTGCCACCATACTCAGCTATTTTTTTGAGACTAGGTTTCACTATGTTGCCCCAGGCAGGTCTTGAACCCGCAGACTCAAGCGATTTGTAGTCTCAGCATTGCTTTGTAGGCTGCGATTAAAGGCACGCGCCACCATGCCCAGCCTTCTGCTCCACTTTCAGTGAAACTCTTCAGAAGACTTAGTCTTCCTTGTCTGTGTTTCTTCTTTTTCAGTCCATTCTAATCACTGCCCTCGAATCACTCTCCCTTCATTTCCAGCTCCATGTTGCTAAATACAGGAGTCAGTTATGAACGCTTACTTGACTGCAGCATCTGACACTCCCTCCTCCTTGAAGCACTCCCTTTGGTTTCCAGTGAACCACACTTGCGTCTGCTCACTTCAGTGACACACTTTTCCACTTTTTTTTGTTGATTTTTCTCTTAATAACTGAAAAATTGGATGTCCCTGGACTCAGGAGCAGTACTTCAACCCCTTCCCTTTTCTGTCTCCAATCACTCTGAAGCAACCCTATTACCTCCTGGCTTTCAATGCCCTTTTTCTGCTGGGAACTAGGTGACTCTCATTTCTATCTCCAGACTAGTTTGTGTCTACTGCCTACTTAATGTCCAGAAACAAACTCATGTTTCTCATCTAGAGGAGGTGAGAACTGTCCTCATCTAAAGAAGTGGCAATTTGATCTTCTGGCAGGCCAAGCCGGACACTCTGGAACCAGTTTCAACTTCCCTCTCTGTGTGTGTTTGTCAGCAATATTATGTTGACTCTGCCTTCAAAATAGATCAAGCATCTAATCTTTTCTTACATATTGCCACTGCCACCAACATCTCTATGTGATTCTTTGTACTTGCCTCCTAACTGGTGTCCTTACTTCTGATCTTGCTCCTCTGTTATTAGGAACATGTATTTTGCAACTCCTGTATTTAGCAACATATAGTCTTTTCTCATCAAAGTAGCCAGAGGGATCTTTTTAAAGCATAAGTTGGCATATGCCATTTTTCCATTTGAAGTTCTCCAGTAGCTTCCCATCTCTGACAAAAAGCCTAACTTGCCAGTCTTCTTACAGTTCCCTCCCTGGTTAGGCTCTGGCCCTACTATCCCATCACATACTCTGCTCCAGTCACTGACCTTACTGCTACTTCTTAGATATGCTAGGTACACTCCTGCCTCTAGGTCTCTGCACTCACTCCTCCCTCATTTGTAGTGTTTTAGCCAGAGAGATCCACATGGTTTGCTCCATCCCTTCCTTCAGGTCTTTGCTCAAACACACAAATCTGTTCAGTGAGGCTTTCCCTAATCACCTAATTTAGAATTACAGTCCCTATTCCTTCCCTCAAGCAGTTCTCATTGCCCTTCCCTGCTTGATGCTTTATCATGCGTAGCCCTTATTACCATCTGATATATAGTGTGTTTGATTTGTTTTGCTCTGTTAATGTTCTCTTTCTTGCCACTAGAAGTGAATTCTGTGATTTGAGTGCTTCTTGTCTGATTGGCTTGCTACTGCATTCTGAACACCTGGCATATAGAAACATAATAAATACAGATGACTGCATGAATTCTTAGTTCTTCCTGTTTCTCTTTCTATAATAGTCTTAATGATTATGATGAAATAGTTTTGTATTACTGAATGTCTTTTCTCTAGAATGAAACTCAAGGAAGGCTGAGGTTTTGTCTTGCTCAACACTATATGCCCAGAACACACAATCTCTCCTTTCCCCCTTCCTCTCTCCCTAGACAGACTCTCTCTCTCTCTCTCAATGCATGAATGAAGCTTTCTGAAATATTTGCTCATCTGATCATCCTCACTCCTTCTACCTTAAAACCTTTTCCCCTCTATCTCCTTTAGTGCATCATAACCATTTTTCTTTTTAATCTCATGTCTTGAGACTTTTCTTCCTTCTAAATCCCTAAGATCCAGCCTTCCTATAATACACCATGCTCTAACCACCAAGCCTCTGTTCTATGCTTGGAAAGTTCCACCTGACTAATTCCTACTTTAAGGCTCGCTGAGGTCATGTCTTCTGGGAAATCTTCCAAATCCCTGAAGGCTGGTGTTAGTAGGGGGTGGTACGCAGCCCATCTCCAGCTTCATCTTGCCCAGGCTTCTGCTGACATCTAATTGTGTGGGCAGAGAGGTTGAAGATTAGCTCAGAGAGAATGTTGATATTGTAAAATGTAGAGTAATGACAATGGCACAGGGTGAGATGAGGTTAGGGCAACCAAAAGCCAAAGTGTGGACTTCAGGCTTCAAAACATTGTCCTCTAGGCCCCGAGGTCTCTGGACCTTTTGTACAGGATCCAAGACCCCCTGGTTTGTCCCTCTGACTTTCATTTCTCCTCCTTCCTCTCTCTCAGGGGGGAATGTCACCATCACTGACCTGCCCCTGGCCCTAGAACAGATCCAGGGCAACGTCCAGGCCAATGTGCCGGCTGGATGCCGGGCCCAGGTCTGTGCCTTGTCCTGGGGGATGGACCAACATGTCTTCCCTGGAGACTATGACCTGGTACTGGGGGCTGATATCGTGTACCTGGAGTCCACCTTCCCACTGCTGCTGGGGACCCTCCAACATCTGTGCGGGCCCCATGGCACCATCTATCTGGCTTCCAAGATGAGAGAGGAACATGGGACATTGAGCTTCTTTCAGCACCTCCTACCCCAGCATTTCCAACTGGAGCTGGCCCAGCGGGATGAGGATAAGAATGTCAACATCTATAGGGCCAGGCACAGGGAATCAAGACCTGCTTGACATCACCCTTCAGCTCTTCTGAACCCCTTGCCCTAATGAGGGAAGCATCACATCTTCAAAGTCATAAATACAAGGACAAAAGGGGATGGATTTCCCTTGTCCCTCTTTTTCTTCCTTTTTGGTCTCTGTTCGCTCAGATCTTGGGCAGGGGGTAGGTGCCAGATTGCTAGGAATCCTAGTGCCTTGGCAGCACTGGATTAGAGCACAAGGGAGAGTACCTGGGATTTTTAGGGATGGGGAGGTAAATGGGATATTATTGGTTTTTTGTTTTGTTTTGTTTTGTTTTGAGACTAGGTCTTGCTATTTTTTGGCTGTGGAACCGCAGACTCACGTTGCCAGGGGTACCACGGACTCAAGCAATCCCCAGCCTCAGCTTCCCAGGTAGTTGGAACTACAGGCACATGTCACCACGCCCAGCTATTTTTTTGGGACTAGGTCTTGCTATGTGCCCCTGGTGGGACTTGAACCGCGATCCCTGGCCCCAGCCATGACTTCCTAGGCTGCTGCTTACAGGCATGCACCACCATGCCTTGCCCTAAATGGGATATTAAAGTAGTGTCTGTGGAGAGACTGTCACTCATTGCTACCAATACTAATATGTTCTGTTTCTAGTGAGTGGTTTGTGTGTGTGTGTGTGTGTGTGTGTGTGTGTGTGTGTGTGCGCCAGATTCTAACGGATTTTTTTTTTAAGGGAAAGAAATTGGCATTAAAGATCTCTTCTGTATCGCTTTATTGCCTAGGGTAGTCCCAGATCCGTGAACTTAAGTGATCCCTAGCCTCAGCTTCCCAGGTAGCTAGAAATATAGGCGTGTGCCACCACCCCTGACTATTTTTAGAGACTAAGTCTTGCTGTGTTGTCTCAAACCCAGGGACTCAAGCGATCCCTGGCCTCAGCCTCCTAGCACTTGGATTACAGGCACATGCCACGACGCCCAGCACAGAACTCAGAGTTTTGGTGGGGGCTGAGAAGGAAGACCACCCACTTCCTGCTCCTAGAGCTGAGTCTGGTGGGACCATGGCTTTAACTGGGTCAAGTTCTCTTGGCCCTCTTCATCCTTTTCAGAGTGGGAGTCCTGGTCATTCAGTACTTCGTTCTTTTCTTTAGCCCTTTCTTACTCACTGGGCTATATATCACCTCTTTTGGACTCCTGGCCTCCAGTGGGAAAGCCCTTCAAGCCATTTTGCAGACTTGTGATCTTTCAAAATCAACTCTGATTAGCTTTTGCTGCCTACAAAAGCAAACCTAATCTCCTTTGCTTGGCACTGATTCTATCATGTGTGATCCCAGTTATACTATTACTTCATTTCCTACAGGTTTCCTAGAAGTTCCACAACCTCTGGTCAACTTATAGAAAATCTACTCTTTGTTCCTTTGATTTATACCAAGATTTCCTGACTTCTTCCTTCACTCCTTTTGGGGATTCCTTTCTTGGAAGGACTGCTTTTACCTGTCAAAATCTTCAATACACTTTACCTCTTTCTTTTACAAAAAACAAAACAAAAAAACAAAAACAAAAAAACTATTCCAATTGGTTGTGGTTTCTTTCTTAAGATTCTAGTGGTTTATTCATCTTACAGTTTTTGTCTTGTATGTTCATTACTGTGCTCCCTATTGCTTCACGATTCCACTATCTTGGGAAATGGAGCAGTGGTTTACTGGTCTCTAATTCCTGGAAACTTAGCACAGTTCCTGGTACACAGTGACTACTCAACAAATACTTTGCTCATCCAGCTGTATTTACTTGGATTGTTAGGGGACTCCATCCCTACCTTTCTAGGCGGCCTTGTCAAATTTCTAAACCTACCTGTCTACCTCACAAGTTTGTCTGAAGTCAAATGGTTAATCAATATGAAAGCGCATTGGAAATAAAGAACATAAGATGCTACCACATGTCTTGTATTATTATTTTGTGATGACGTTATCTCATAAATTCCTTTTGCCCTTAATCTCCCTATGTCATAAAGGAGCATAAAACCTTTATCTCATAGGTTTTATTACCGAGCGTGGGGGATGGGTGCGGGTGGCGGGGAAGATAGACTACAAAGACTCAATAAACCAAGTAGGAGGCGAATGTGCTCCTCCAGCCAGCAGAGGGTGCAGTTCTCACTTGGCGTTTAGCAGAGATGTTTGGCCCTGCCGCCACGCCGTAGGCTGGTGCCCGCACCGGTGCGCCCGCGGGTAGCACAGTTCGGCGGCCAGAGAGATGTCACTGCTGCGGTCACTGCGCTACGGCCTGATCGCACGGGCGGCCGGCTGCTGGATGAGGGGTCCTGGCCAGCCTTCCATACAGGTCTCCCGTGCTCCTGGAACGCACCCTGCCCTTCTTACGATCGGCGTTTCACGCTATCCCATCCCTCCCCCACCTCGTTGCCCTCGCGGTCCCACCCGGATGTGCTCCCCAAATCCCCGAGCCCCAGTTTCTCCTAAGGTGCCTCCCTGCGGGTGTGCCCTCCACCCACCGGAACGCCTGCTTCTTCATATTTCTCTCCCTTTTCTCCTTACCCCTTCAGGCAGGCCCCATTCTGCGTCAGTCACCCCAGCCATGGCACACATGTCACATCGGGACCCGGCTGTCTTCCTCGGCCTCCAACAAGGAGCTCCTCATGAAACTGCGGCGAACAACGGGCTACTCCTTTGTAAACTGCAAGAAAGCTCTGGACACTTGTAACGGGGATCTCAAGCAGGTGTGGAGAGGAGGGGATGGGGACAGGGCAGGGTGCTGTCCCCGTGTATTAAGGATGTCGTGTGGGGAGGCTTAGAGAGTTCAGACCTCCTGCCTTGAGACCCCTAACTGCGAAGCCCCAAGATTCTGACTTAAACATTCTTGACCTTAATTAATTGTATTACTCAGAAGCAGTTGACTAAGGGTTAACAAACGGTATTCTTTGCAAGGCTCCTATACTATTTACTGCTGTTTGCAGCTAAAAGGGCTTGTGTGAACTTTGGAGTCTGATTGACCAAGATAAGAGGTGGTGCCCTCACAGTAACTTATGATCTTGGGCACCTTAATTTTTCAGAATGAGCCGGGCACGGTGGCTCATGCCTGTAAGCTTCAGCCTATGAAGTGGCTGGGCCTAGGGATCGCGGTTTGAGTCCCACCTGGGGACCATAGCGAGACTTAGTTCCAAAAAAATAGCTGGGTGTGGTGGTGCACGCCTGTAATCCCAGCTACCTGGGAAGCTGAGTCTGGGGATTGCTTGAGTCTGTGGAACCCCGGGCAACATGAGCCTGCGGTTCCATGGGCAAAAATAGCAAGACCTAGTCTCAAAAAAAAAAAAATTTTTTTTTTTCAGAATGATATTTTCCTTGTCTATGTAATAAAAATACTACAGTCTTCCCTATTGGGTTGTTGTGAAGATTAAACATACCCAGAACAGCAGGTACAAAGCCTGGTATTTGGTATTCAGTGGGAGGCCACCAGTCAGTAAATGAGTATTAAGTTTTTATTTTAAAATTGAGGCTTAGGGAACCTGAATATTTTAGAACTCCATTCACTTCTGAATTCTGTGACTTTGCCATTTGCCCTTTTGCTTTTTGTTTATAGGCAGAGAACTGGCTGCATAAGCAGGCCCAGAAGGAGGGCTGGAGTAAAGCATCCAAACTCCAAGGTAGAAAGACTAAGGAAGGTCTGATCGGGCTGTTGCAGGAAGGAAACATAGCTGTGTTAGTAGAGGTGAGTTGTCAAAATTCCAGATACCAGGATCAGCTGTGCGTGGTCAACCTTTTGCATCCTTTGAGAGGTATTTCAGAACCATATAGTTGAAATTAAATCCATGATACATCAGTTATAACTGTGGATTCATTTAATACCAAAAATGCACATGGTATTGATGAGAAAAGATCTAACTGTAAAGTCTAATTTTTAAATGAGAGTTGTTGGTGAGTCACCATGTCACTGATTGTTTCCTGGAATAGCCTGATTTGGAGCTAAGAATTAGTTGCTAGGTAAGGAGAAACTGTTTTAGAAAAGATTTGGGGACCATAATTGGTGAAGAATAAAATGTGGATTGGTTTAGAGTGAGAGGAGTACAAGACCTGGTGGTGTAAACAAATACCCGATGGTTTAGAGTTGGGGGAGGCTGAAGAATGGGTTGGTTTTCATGTGTAGCTATACACAAGTGGTCACCTTGTAGTTGGTCCTTTGGGAATGTGCAGGTCTTTTTTTTTTTGAGACTAAGTCTCGCTGTTTGTGCCTGTGGAAATGCAGGCTCACGTTGCCCGGGGTACCACAGACTCAAGCAATCCCCAGCCTCAGCTTCCCAGGTAGTTGGGATTACAGGCGCACTCCACCATGCCCAGCTATATTTTTTTGGAACTAGGTCTCGCTACGTGCCCCCCGGCGAGACTTGAACCGCAATTCCTGGTCCTGACTGTGGCTTCCTACGCTGCCGCTTACAGGCATGCGCCATCATGCCCAGCCTGTGCAGGTCATTTCTAACTGACACAGTAGGTATCACTTCAGTTTTTGACCTCAAACCAGGGGAGAAACTGCAGCTTTAAAATCCTTGGATCATATATTTTTATTTTTTTAGCCTGTACCATGTTGTATCTATACCTGGATTTATTCTCCACCCTTGAGGCACCTTTGGAAACTCTCAATAAGCAGCTCATCAGCAGCCTTCACTTATTCCTGCAGGTAAACTGTGAGACAGATTTTGTTTCCAGAAATTTGAAATTCCAACAGTTGGTCCAGCAAGTAGCCCTTGGAACCATGTTGCATTGTCAGAACCTTAAGGATCAACTCTGCACATACAGAAAAGTGAGTTTTGCAGTTGTCTCCAATATTCAGAATTTGTTTCTCTCTCTCAGGGATTTTGCTTTTTGCCTTTTCCAGGGACTTACATGTCTCACTCCTTCATGTCTGCTTAAATGTTCTCTCTTTGGAGAGGAGAACCCTATCTCCTTTTGCTCTCTTCCCTTGTTTTGCCTCATTTAAAGTCTTTCATTAAACCAAACAAAAAGATGCACTTTTTTGTTATGGGACTTATTTATTACATTTCTACTTATTTATATATCTTCTGTCTTCCCCAGTAGAATGCACGTGCATGAGACAGAGAACTTGTCTTTTCACTATGATTGCTAAAGGAGAAGTGAGCCCAGCAAACTTGGTTGAGATCTCAGTAAATCTTTGTTTTTTTGTTGAGACTAGGTCTCGCTATTTTTGTCCATGGAACCGCAGGCTCTCGTTGCCGGGGGTACCACAGACTCAAGCAATCCCCAGCCTCAGCTTCCCAGGTAGCTGGGATTACAGGCGCATGCCATCACGCCCAGCTATTTTTTTGGGACTGGGTCTTGCTACGGGCCCCGGTGGGACTCGAACCACAATTCCTAGCCCCGGCTGCATCACAGGCTTTTTTTTTTTTTTTTTTTTTGAGACTAGGTCTCGCTATTTTTGACCATGGAACCGCAGGCTCTTGTTGCCCAGGGTACCACAGATTTCAAGCAATCCCCAGCCTCAGCTTCCCAGGTTGCTGGGATGACAGGCGCGCGCCACCATGCCCAACTATTTTTTGGAACTAGTTCTCGCTATGGCCCCCCGGCGGGACTCGAACTGCGATCCCTAGCCCCAGCTGCTTCATAGGCTGAAGCTTATAGGCATGAGCCACCATGCCCGGCTTAGTAAATCTTTCTTAAATGAATAAATGATGGCTGCCTATTGACTGCCTTTCTTTGTCTCTTCCTTTCGTTTTCTTTCTTTCTTTCTTTCTCTTTCTTTCTTTCTTTCTTTCTTTCTTTCTTTCTTTCTTTCTTTCTTTCTTTCTTTCTTTCTTTCTTTCTTTCTTTCTTTCTTTCTTTCTTTCTTTCTTTCTTTCTTTCTTTCTTTCTTTCTCTCTCTTTTTCTTTCTCTTTCCCCCTCCCCTCCCCTCCCCTTCTTTCTTTTCTTTTTTCTTTCTTTCTTTCTTTCCTTCTTTCTTTTCTTTCTTTCTTTTCTTGACTAAGTCTCACTATATTTACATGTGGAATCGCAGGCTCACGTTGCCTGGGGTACCACAGGCTTCCAGCCTCAGCTTCCAGGTAGCTGGGATTACAGGCGCGTGCCAACATGCCCTGCTAATTTTTTGGGGACTAGGTCTTGCTGTGTTGCTCCAGGTGGGACTCGAACCGCAATCCCTAACCCCAGCCGCTTCATAGGCTGAAGTTTACAGGCATGTGCCATGTGTCTGGCTGTGCTTGCTTTTCTAACTCTTATAATTTCTTTTGCATGTACCAGTTTTATTAATGGTATTCTACTGTAAGGATGAGACCTTTTTTCTCCCTTTATTTAGTACCAACATTGATTTCTGGATTCTAATTTTATACCACAGTTTACAACCCTTTATGCAATAATTATTCATTTTGATGTTCAAGTATGACCAGTGGAAGACAAGCCTGTGCACGGTGACTCATTTGGCCTTTTGATAAATCCTTATTATTTTCTGAGTTATTTCCTTTTTGGCATAATTAGGGTATTTTGGGTTAAGGCTGTGCTGATTAGCACAGGGTTATGGTCCTCAACTGAGTCGTGGGAGCAGAGTGTTTCTTCTCTGTCCTGCAAATGGCCAATTGAAGGTGAGCACTTACAAGAGGGAAAAAGTACATTCTGCTTTTATATCACACTTCTTTTGCCCCAGTCACGGCACTGGTCCCCTCTCTAAAGAGTCTTCATCCTTTTTTTTTTTTAAGTGCACACATTGGACCTTTTTATTTCAATAATTTCATTGCTCTTCTTGGCCCTTTTACTGCCCAGTCTTCCTTAGTCTTACATTTCTGATTTTTTTCATTGTCTTTTTTAAAAAATAATTTATTTATATATAAATTTCACATCTTTGTGATCTCTGGGGTTCACCCTCCCCCTCCATGACCATTCCCACCCTGTCCCGACCCCCCTCGTTCCCCCCCCACCGTTGCCAAATTGTGTACTTTAATTTGGTTGTTGGCTTGTTTTGACTTTCCTTCATGGCTTGTTGTTTATCTTTCCCATGTCCCATATAGTAGCGAAACCATTTGGTTTCTGTCTTTTTCTTTTTGACTTGTTTCTGCTAATATGAATTCTTCTAAGTTCATCCATGTTATCATAAAATCGTCCAATTTGTCATTTTTAATTGATGAGTAATATTCCATTGTGTGTATATACCACATTTTTTTGATCCAGTCATCTGTTTTCGGACATTTCGGTTGCTTCCATATCCTTGCAATTATAAATAGTGCTGCAATAAACATCCTAGTACAGGTGTCCCTTTGTGCCCACATTGAGGTCTCCTTTGGGTAGATTCCCAAGAGAGCAATTGCTGAGTCAAATGGTAGTTCCATTTTCATTAATTTGAGGGCCCTCTACACAGCTTTCCAAGAGGGAGGTTGGACCAGTTTACATTCTCACCAGCAGTATAAGAGTGTCCCCTTCTCTCCACATCCTTGCCAGTACTTGTTGCCCATTTTATGGATGTGGGCCATTCTTACTGGTGTAAGGTGGTATCTCATTGTGGCTTTTTTATTTGCATTTCCCTTATTGCTAGTGACATCGAGCAGTTTTTCATGTGCCTGTTGGCCATTTTTATTTCCTCTTTGGAGAAGTTTCTTTTTAGTTCTCCCCATTTTATGATTGGGCTCTTGTTTTGCTTTTGTTTAATTGTGTGAGTTCCTTGTGGATATTAGTTATTAAATCCTTATCACTCTTGTGGAGGGCAAAAGTTTTTTCCCATTCAGTTGGGCTTCTTTTAGTTTTTTCTGTCATCTCTGAGTCTTGATCTTTTTTAATATGGGAATAGTTTTTATAAGCCAAGATCTGTGCATTAGGTATGCCTATTTCTATTGAGATGTCATTTCTTTTCTCTGCTTGAGCAGAGAAAGAGAGAGAGAGGAGAGGAGAGAATGAATGTGTGTGTTCTAGTCATGTATTCTGGGGTGGATTCTTTCCTTCCTCCATTCTGTATTTCTGTCTTCTTTCTCTCCTTATTGAGTATACTGACAATAACAATTTCAGCATGTTTACTTTTTTGTTATAGTGCACACAAAACTATTTCAGAGTTCCTCTACTTGAGCATTGCAAATAAAGATATGCAAAGAAGTTCAAGATTTGATGTTCTTTCTGTCTTTTTCCTGGGCATTGAAGTTATGTGGTCAAAAGACTGTCTACAAAGTTACTTGAATTAACTTTCACCCCACCCCCATGAGGTTAATACTATTCATTTGAAATATACCTGCATCTTATGCTTCTGTTTAGTTGGGTTTTTTGGTATGTTTAGTTGTTTTCACCTAAAATTTTTGTTGATCTAATTTAATTTTTGGATATATAAAACATTATTTCCATTCTGAAAGTTGAAACTAATACCCACATATGTGTGCATGTGTGTGCGTGCACACACACACACTTAGAGAAATCTTACTTTTTCTTTTCTGTTCCTATTGATAACTAGCTTCATTAGTTTCTGGTTGTCCTTTTCAAAAAATAATCATGTTTATGCAAATAATTATTCCTTCCACAAATGGTGCCACAATAAGTATATACTTTTAAAATTTGCTTTCTGTACTTACTGTGTCCTGGAAATTCTTCATGGCCGCTCCATGATATCTTCCTTTTCTTCCCCAGCTGCGTAGTACTTCATTGTGTGGCTATCCCATGGTTTATTTTCCCAATCTCTATGTTTGAATAGTTAGACTGTTTTTATTAGTTTATGCTTAGAAATAATTGCTCAATGAATACCTTTATGTATTGTACTCTCATGAAGTTGGAAGTGTAGCATCATGGTAAATTATTAGGAATAGGATAGCAGCACCAGAGGATAAAAGTATATGTAATCTTAGCTATTGTATAATCTCCCACCTTTGGTGGATTTGCACCATTTGTATTCCTGTCAACAATTGACACATCTTCTAGACTTAACATTTTCTGATTGTATAAAAATACTGTTTTTAATTTCTAGGAAACTGTATTCTAAGATGTTAGACCAGAGCATGCTATAACTGTGAAGTTGGGGGTGCTACTGTGAGAGAATATTTATAAAAGTAGAACTGTTACCAATTTTTAACATCTTTGACTTAATGAAGACATCTATTTATGCTTGGTATCATTTTCTGAGAAGTAGGCTATTTTTGAGTCATTTTCTGAGAAGTAGGCTATTTTTGCGTAATTTCTTGATCAACTGAGAAATACAAAATTGATTCATGTTATTTTCTTTTTCTTTCTTTTTTTTTTTTAAGACTAGGTCTCGCTATTTTTGCCTGTAGAACCTCAGGCTCACATTGCCCGGGGTTATCACAGACTCAAGCAATCCCCAGCCTCAGCTTCCCAGGTAGCTGGGAGTACAGGCGCGTGCCACCACGCCCAGCTATATTTTTTTGGAACTAGGTCTTGCTACGTGCCCCCCGTGGGACTTGAACCGCAATCCCTGGCCTGGGCTGCAGCTTCCTAGGCTACCGCTTATAGGTATGCGCCCAGCTCATGTTATTTTCTTTGTGTACTTAGGGTTTCTTGAATTCCTCTGAGCTCTCTGACCTTCCAACTGGGCCTCACAGAGAAGGATCTCTCAAGGATCAGCTGGCATTAGCAATTGGTGAGTATTTGTAAGGAATTCTGGAAACTAGACACTAAGAACTGGATCTCCTGATATCTTTGGTATTCCTCCAAATCTAGATCAAGAACTGCAAAGTTATGTACCTACTAGGGTTCATAGAATATGAATGTGAGAAGTAGATTGTGTATTAGCTCACACTCTGCTGAAGGAAACCATTATCAGGCTCTAGCCTCTTGTTACCTTAAAAGAAATGTCATTAGAATTTTTAAGTTCTTTCCAAGAATTTATATTTGCATATAGAGTCTCATGGTATTCATCCATTTGTAACTAGCTAAAAGTTCTTTTTCAACACTGTGGAGGTATCACTCTGCTGACTAAATAGAACCTATCTTTAGACAGAACTAGCCTTTTGCTTCCAGTTAACTACCTCTCTATATACTGTAAGGGAAATACTAAATCAAAGATCACTTTGCTCTCCATAACATAAAGTATCTGGAAATGTTTAGGACCTTTATTATTAGGAATCTGATCTTTGTTTTTAAAAAAAAATCTGAAAATTTTGTGCAGGTGCCTTCTTTTAGAATTTGCTGGCTGTGGGAACCACATCTGGGTCATTATGGTGGGTCTCAGGGTTTTTGCCCATGGAACCGCAGGCTCACGTTGCCTGGGGTACCACGAACTCAAGCAATCCCCAGCCTCAGCTTCCCAGCTAGCTGGGATTACAGCCGTGTGCCAGCACACTCAGCTATTTTTTGTAACTAGGTCTCGCTATGTTGCCCCGAGCGGGACTCGAACTGCGATCCCTAGCCCCAGCCGCTTCATAGGCTGAAGCATATAGGCATGAGCCACCGTGCCTGGCTCTCCTACATGTTTTTGATGAGGGATGGAAGTAAGATGGGGTATGGAACTTGCTGGGAATTTACTGCTCATTTGATGTTTTAATTGAGACATCACTTCTGATCAGGTCATCTTGAAGGATATATGATACTTACTTCCAGTGAGTCATGGGTGAGAAAACATGCAGACAGCTGTGATGGGACTTATTAAGAAATTCTGGAAAATTGGGTATTTCAGCATTGTCAGTATTCTGGGAATTAACTATTGAGTAGATGCTTTCAGCTGTTTTAGATTCCTTTTGGTATCTGGATACTCCCTTTTTGCAGTTTTTAGATCTCTAGCTATGGCTGATGCGGGGATATTTATCAAGCTCTTTGTATACTATCCTGCCCCTTCTTACCTTGTACCTGTAGAAGGAAATAGCATCCTGAGAAAGTGGAGGAAAAACTGGAATCCGTTCCTGGCTCTCATAAGCAGTTCTGAAAACATTATTTTTAGTTTTGGTGAGAGGAAGTTGAAACTATCATATGACATCGAGTTTTGGGTTTTCTGGGGCTTTTAATTGTAGACTTTTTCCTGATACAATGGGTGAGCAAGAGTTGTCAGTTATGGTGGTGGTGGTCAAATGGTATGGTGGGGGGAAAAAAACCTTAATTTCTTTGGAATCATATCTGCGTTTTAATTCCAGCTCTGCTCTCTTACAGCTCTGTAAGAGTGGGCAGCTTAGTTGAGCTCACTTGGCCTTGTTAATGGACTAGTAACTTTTTTTTTTTTTTTTTTTGAGACTAGGTCTCGCTATTTTTGCCCATGGAACCGCAGGCTCTCGTTGCCCGGGGTACCACGGACTCAAGCAATCCCCAGACTCAGCTTCCCAGGTAGCTGGGATTACAGGCACGCGCCACCATGCCCAGCTATTTTTTTGGAGCTAGGTCTTGCTAGAGACCCCAGGCAGGACTCAAACCGCAATCCCTAGCCCCGACTGATTCATCAGCTGAAGCTTACAGGCACGAGCCACCGTGCCCAGCCTGGACTAGTAACATTTTTGTTTGAGTGTGTTTTGAGTGCTCACTGTGGACCAGATACTGTAATAGATTTTCTTATTATTTATTTAATGTTATTTCTCCCAATCACCTATTGCAAATGGTGGTATCTCCATTTTACAGATGAGGTGCTAAAGACTTTGCTAAATTAGTGAATGGGTTATGTCATCAGGTCACTTGTCCTAAGGTCATGTAGCCAGTTGAAGGCAGAACTGAGACCAGAGACCAGGTCTGTGTGTATCAGTATCAGAGTGACTGATATATAGTTGGTGCTTCATGAAGATACAGTCCAGTTGCCTTACCCTCACCCCCTCCCCTCAGACCACCTTTCCTCTTTAAACTGAAAGTGATAGTTCTTCGTGTTATAGCATATCCACAATATATATGCAAAGGAATGTCTCCCAAACCTGCTGCCTGTACATATTTTGGTACTACAGACATCATGTTCTGAAAGTATTTTTTCTTTTTCTTTTTCATAGGGAAATTGGGAGAAAACATGACCCTTAAACGAGCTGCATGGGTGAAGGTGCCAGCTGGGTTCTATGTTGGTTCTTATGTACATGGGGTGATGCAGAGCCCCTCACTGCACAACCTGGTGCTGGGGAAGTACGGGGCTCTCGTCATCTGTGAGACATCTGAGCAGAAAGCCAACCTTGAAGATGTTGGCCGCCGCCTTGGGCAGCATGTGGTGGGCATGGCTCCTCTCTCTGTTGGCTCCCTGGATGATGCACCAGGGGGAGAGGCAGAAACCAAGATGCTCTCCCAGCCATACTTGCTGGATCCTTCCATCACTCTGGGACAGTATGTGCAGCCCCAGGGCGTGTCTGTAGTAGACTTTGTGCGGTTTGAATGTGGAGAAGGCGAAGAGACAGCAGAGGCTGAATAGGTTCCAGAGACCTCGGGCCCAGGAAGAAGAAGTTTATTCTTAACTCTGGGCATCATTTAGAAAGAAATTTCTGCTCCTTTCAGACAGTTCAGGCCCTTGAAGAAGAACTCCATCACACCCCTGCCAGCGGCCTAGGCCTAGACCCTTGGAGAATTCCAGCACACCCCTGCCAGCAGCCCAGGCCTAGGCCCTTGAAGAACCCCAATATACCCCTGCCAGTGGCCTAGGCTGGTGGGGGTGGGCGGCCTAGGCCCAGGCCATGGCGGGGGTGGGTGGATAGGAAAGAATTATCTTCAAAAAGTTAAGACAGCTGAGCCAAAAGTGCAACCAAAAAGCCCAGCTCAGGCTCTGAGCTTGCCACATGTCAACATCCAAGAAATTAGTGAAAAAGTTCTATTGTCAGCATGGCAGGCACCATAGATAGACCTGTGCAATCCCAGCTGCCAAGGTCCCCAGAACACTGAGAGACACGTGACATCGCTGGTTCTCAAAAACAGTCCAGAGTGCAAATCAGGTTACCTGCTCAATTTATGTGGGGTGCGAAAAGGCAGAGTTGATCAACACATTGCCAACTCTGTTGCAGACACAGGAGGATGTTGGGGACAGGCCTTTGAGAAGAGGGGTGCAGAGTCCTTGCATACCCTCGAGTGAGCCAGCTGCCTTAGATCTACATCAGAATATCCCTGTTGCCACCCCTGAGACCCAGTCCACAGCCCAGACTCCCCACTGTGGCCATCAAGTTGTCGTTACCACCTATGCCACCTGATCACGGTCGCATCAGCCCTGACCAGGACAGGTGTTCCTTGACAGCAGTGTCACAATCCAGTGGTCTGGTCCAGCATCCAGCAAGTCACCCCAGCAAATAGGCAGGGGTTCTTAACAGTGATGGTAATCATGGCACTAGACACTGTCTTAAAGTATTGATTGAATAACAACAATAATACGGTGTTTAAAAATTATTGGTGCAGGGTTAAAAAAAAATTTTTTTTTTTGAGACTAAATCTCACTATTTTTGCCCATGGAACCGCAGGCTCTCGTTGCCTGGGGTGCCACAGACTCAAGCAATCCCCAGCCTCAGCTTCCCAGGTAGCTGGGATTACAGGTGCGTGCCACCACGCCCAGCTATTTTTTGGAACTGGGTCTTGCTACGGGCCCCAGGCGGGACTCGTACCGCGATCCCTAGCCCCAGCCGCTTCATAGGCTGGTGCTTACAGGCACGAGCCACCATGCCCGGCTTAAAAATTTTTTTTTTCCTAAGCCTCTTCAAACCCAGGATTTGTTTTTCACTTTTGAGTTTAAAATGAAATTATGTACTTTATAGTTGAAGTTATTATATAAAATCATTATGTAATAAAAAGAATAGAATCATCTTTGGTTATATAATACTGGGTTTAACTTTTTTGTGCCGATAGGGTAAATGAGTTTGACAGGTTTTTTTTCTCCGTTAACCCCTATGACCAGCATCTGTGGTATTGCGCCCGCCTGATGGTTCTACATTCCTGGGTCCAGTGCGTGTGAGTGTGCTCACCGGGGCCTGGGAGGAGAGGATAAAAGGGTGGTGTCATGCCAGGGTGAGAGAAGCAAGTAGATTGGCAAGCACAGCAGAGAGGCCAGAGAATGAGCATGAAGATTTCCTGGGGCTCACACTCACCTGCCTCTGCCTGGTCTGTGTAATTGCTAGAACCAGATTCACCTGTTTGCACTACAGTCGGGCATCAGGAACAGGGTGGTTTGGTTGCATTACAGTGCCTTCCTTGTGATAAGTCCTAGAAAACAATAGGTGGGCCTTTTTTTTTTAGACTAGGTCTTGCTATTTTTGCCTGTGGAACCGCAGGCTCACGTTGCCCAAGGTACCACAGACTCAAGCAATCCCCAGCCTCAGCTTCCCAGGCAGCTGGGATTACAGGCGTGTGTCACCACGCCCAGCTGTTTTTAGGGCACGAGGTCTCACTATGTTGCCCCGAGCGGGACTCGAACCGCGATCCCTAGCCCCAGCCGCTTCATAGGCTGAAGCTTACACATGCCACCGTGCCCTGCTAGGTGGGCCTTCTTGAAGTGACTGTCAGGGTCTGGAGAACAGTTGTGCCACTGCCCCCTTCCATAGAGATTTATTACAGCATTTCTGAGGCTTTCTGTCTGTGACATGGAATGCTTGTTCTGCTTTCACTTTGCGTCTTCAGCCTGTGCTTCTATCCTGGACCTTTCCCAGTTCCACCACATGGATTCCTTTGAATTGTTGACTCAAACTTAGAGCTGTCTGGAAAATGTGCTTCATTTGTTGATGTCTGCAGTGTACTTTGAAGGTTCTTTGCAGTGGTATACACACTGTTTTTGGCCTCATTACTGTAATTAATAACACATGGCCCTAGTTCTCTTGAATTAGGAAGTGGGGATGGGTGGGGACTGAGGTTTCCTTGACAGCTGTAAGAAAGATTTTCACATTCTTGTGCCAGAAACAGGAATTACGGTGGTCTGCTTATCCAGAGCGCCCCCTCCACAGTGCCTATGTACCTTCCCAGTGCTGAGACATTTCTTCCACCATAACATGACATAATTACCATAACAGGCAAACCTAGAAATAATGAAAAGAATTCCATTTGCTCATACAGGTATCTTTATTTGAAAAGTTAAAAATCTCTGGGCATTTGGATTTTGACTTTAGGGTATATATGTAAATAACTCCAGTGCCTGTGGGTTAACTAGGTTTTGAAAATACTGATCTTGAAATTCAAAACAAGTTTAGGTCCTGGCCTCAGTATTAACTCTTTAAACTGAGTTTTGTTCCTTAGTTTTAACTTCTCCAGACTCATGCAATTTTTGTGTTTCCTGCTGAGGCTTTAGCTGGAAGGTCATAAAATTTTTAAGTGGGTACTGACTATTTTAGGTATGTAACAATAAAGGAACACAGGGATGAGAAAAATGGAGAGCATGCTGTGATCTGCAGACCCTATTGTGTCTGAATTAAGTAGCTGAATGTTAGGCAAAAATTGGTAGGTAAGTTCTTTGCTGATAATTGGCACTATTTGCTCTTTTCTGTGATTTTACAATAGGCATATGCCTTTTTGCCTTAGAAAAGCCCCTTTTCTTTCTTCATTTGGAGCTGTTTCCAGCCGGGCATAACAGCAAATTGCCCTCTTGTGATGCCAAACACAGAAACAAAGTCCTGTTCAGAGAGGTAATTCTAAGAGAGAAAACAAAGTTTCTGGTTAGGAGAAAGACATGGCACCTATGGGTGCCAGCAGAGCTGGAGAGGGTGGGGCTGCAGGAGCCCTAGGTGGGCCTTGTGAGAGGAAGCAGAACAAAGTTTTCAAATCTGTGATAAGTCATCCTTAGTTCAGGTTGTGATATTGTTTTGAAAGAACTGACCAGATCTGCTACTCTCATGATACCAGTTTTTTTGGTCAGGCCAAGAAATGGGGTTATATATTATCTATGAATCCTAGACCATTAGATTTTGACTGGAGCATAAGTCAAATGATGGTTTTTCTTCCATTATGTACTTACCTGCCATTTTTATCCAGACGTTTTAAATGCAAGATCAGGTGGATCTTGTTGAAGCATAAAATTCTGACATTTAAATTTATTGATGTGTAATGAATATTTTCTATCTATCCAAGTAAAATTGCTAGGATAAGGTCCCTGTTTTCAAGAAAGTTGTAGTTCAGATACTTAAGATTTGGTTAGATAAGACATTGTGGAAAATCTAGAGCCCTTTCCAAAATCCTTCAAGGAGAAAAGAAAGTCATTTATTCAACATGAGTATGTTAATTCACTTAACTGAAACTTAAGGAGTATCTGCTACCTACCAGACACTGCTTCCTGCAGAGGTGGCATTGAGTGGAGATCTAAATAATGAGAAGGGGATGATCTGGAGAACTGTTTTTCAGACAGGAGGAATAGTATAAAAGACTGGAGGGAGTATATCTGAGGAACAGACCAGCAGTCACCAACTGCAAGGTGGGAAAGAAGTAGTGTTATGGGTAGCTGAAATCAAATGGGCAGTGGCCAAATTGTGTAAGGCCTTGGAGGCCATGGTAAGAACTTTAGATTCTTTTCTAAGTGCAGTGGGAAGCTATTCAAAGTATTTTAAATAGAACAGCATCATCGATTTTAGAAGTCCAATGCGCTATCCATTGCGCCACGGAGCCACCTAGCATCATCGATTTTAAAAGCCCACTGACTTGTGTGGGAAACAGATTGTAGGAGTGAGGTGGAAACCAATTTGGGAACTATAGTAATAATCCATTGATGCCTGGATCAGATTGATGGTAGAGAGACGGAGAGGAGTGGACAGAGCCTAGCTGTGGGTTAATGTGGGAGGTGAGAAAAAAGTTGGAGAGGAACCCTGGGTATTGGCCTGAGGTACTATTTAGCTCAAATGTGTGCCTAGGGCCTACAGAGTGCCAGGATTCTGCCCAACCATAGACTGGGTGCTTACCAAAGGAGAGCTTGACTTACACAGAGTTCTTTCAGCCACTCACCTCCTTTTTGGCCGGGTTCACATCCTCAGGCAGCCCCTGATTCTGACTTTTCAACAGAACTTCTATAGGATAATGTTTTGGCTCACTGTCATCAAAACTCAGGGAGAGAGTTGTGTTCTTCATGTCCTAGGTGAATTAAGGATGTAAATTAAAGATGTTTTAGGGTATGTGAAGTTGCAGTTTTGTGTGTATCAGATTTAAAATTTTGGCTTACATCACTTTACCTTTTGGAATCATCTTTTTAGAACAATGGTTCCCAAAGCTGGCTGCAAAGTCATCTGGGAATCTAAAATATTCGGATTCGGGGCCCTTTTGGGGGAAGCTGACTCAGTAAGTTTGGTAAATCCGGTATAGCCTGTCTGACATAAAGGCTGTGCTTAAATCTCATTTAAATATGATCTCATCCCTTCTCGGCACTTTTACTTAGGCTCTACATTTCCAGCCTTTAAATTAATTCAAATTAAAGTCATACTTTTCTTAAATATGTTTTTAAAGACTGTCGTCAGAAAGCTGGGAGTGGGGTTTTAAAGCGCAGGCAGGAGCAAACCGCCAGATGGTCTGGACCTGGAACCACACTCGCTCCTGGTGGGAAAGCTGTTGGGTCACTGACCAGAGGCTCCACTTCTTTTAGCCACTAAAATAGAGGGAATGGCCTGAGCTCCTGACTCTGCTGCTAGGAGCTGATGAATATATTATGTGAGCTAGAAGCTCATTATTTCTGAGAAGTACTGCCAGTAAACTTAATGTCCCAAATGACATAGGGAGTTAAACAAAATCAGCCTTTGTTTTTCTGAATAGCAAGTCTAATCTAAAGTGGGGGGAAGGCAATAAATTGTGTTTCTAAACTCGATTTTCTATTGATTAAAACAATCTTTACATCCAAACAGACCACTGAAGTGACCCTCTAGTGTCAGTCAGGGTTGCTCTCATGTGACATCTGTAGATTGACTGTTTCTCTTCAGTCCCAGTGGGCTGAGAGACTCCCTTCACCAAGACAAACCCCACTTACAGCAGTGATTTTCATGATAGCAGCCACATCTCCCAGCTCTCCTTTTAACTGTTCATATGATTTTCCTCCCTAAAAAGGAGAGATAGGAAACACAGGATGAGCTGTTGCTTTTAAGGGAGGAACAATTTCAAACAAAAATTTTCCTTCTGGAAAAGCAAAATGGCATTGTATTGGAGGACACTTTGGAAATAAGTGAAAGTAAAAATGCCTACTTCTAGATCTGGGTACGTTTGGAAGGCACTGGAACATGACCTGTATTCTAGGCTGTGCTCCTTTATGCCTCCGTATAAGACAAAGCAATTGATTAGGGGGCAGAAAACCTAATTTCTTCTTACTGGTTATTGTGACATTAGATAAATAACTGCTCCAAGCCTCCTCATCTATAACATGGAAAGCACCATTTGTTTTAGCTATCATGGGTGGGTAAAGCTCAAAAAGATAATGTATGCAGATATATTTTATAAACTCATTTCTACACACTGCTTATGACTGAGACAAGCTATGGATTCTCTAACTGAAATCTAATTGAAAAAGAAAAGTGGCTGGGCACGGTGGCTCGTGCCTGTAAGCTTCAGCCTATGAAGCGACTGGTGCTAGGGATCATGGTTCGAGTCCCACCTGGGGCCCGTAGCAAGACCTAGTTCCAAAAAAATAGCTGGGCGTGGTGGCGCGCGCCTGTAATCCCAGCTACCTGGGAAGCTAAGGCTGGGGATTGCTTGAGTCTGTGGTACCCCGGGCAACGTGAGCCTGCGGTTCCATGGGCAAAAAAAGCGAGACCTAGTCTCAAAAAAAAAAAAAAAAAGAAAAGTGAAAAGCAGGAAGTGGAGGAGTGGAAGAAACATGGTTTTGGATTTACTCAGCCCTTGAGTCAGCACCCCACCTTTCCATGAACCCCTTGGCAGTAAGGACATCTTTCCCGGTCTCTCTGTTCTTACGCTCCAAATGTGAGGGTCCCAGGCTAAGAACCAGCCTGTGAAGGTGGGAGGCTCGAGCCCTTGTTTGATGATCAGGATTGGGGTGTCAGCATCTCGGCCGCTGGGGTGCGTGTGCAGATACTCCTGGGCTGTAGTGAGGGCTCTCTCCTTCTCTGTGGCATTGGCCTCAGCCCCAATCCACAAGAAGACCTGTTGTGGTAGAGTGAATATTTGCCAGTGCGCTCACACTTGGAACAAGGCATGAAATCATGTGTTATCTTGCCCTCTCAGCAATTCACAGCTTCAAGAGAACTTTCTCAACCTATTTATTCAGCAGAGAAACACTTTCTCAGAATCAGCTTGATTTGTGATTTTAATTGCTGTGCTCATCTTATAAACTTCCATCTCCAGCTTTAAGCACTTTCTGGACTCCAGCTTCCTGAATCCAACTTATTGCAGAATATCTCCTGATCTTAGCTATTGCCAAGCCCCTCAAATACAAGACCTCCAAAATGTAGCTCATCATGGCTAACCTTGATGTCTATTCTGGGTGAATGTCATCCTCTAGTCACCTAAGGCAGTAACCTGGGAGACACCTTACAGCCCCTCAAAGCCAATGAGTCACCAAGATCAGCAAGTATGGCTTCTGGGCATTTGTCAAAAGTGTCACTATCAGTTCTGTCCCTGTTTCACTGCACCTGTGCAGCCCACAGCAGCCCTGGCTTGACTATTTAGACACTGCAGGGTTATTCTGACTTGTTTTTGGATGGAGGTACGACACAAAAATTAACTTAAACATGGGGATCTTGGTTATTTCCTCCAAATTCTCTGCTTATGTCTTACCTGGTCCCAGGTATCCAGGAGCATCACATCACCTGGGTTTAGGTCATCCTGGGTGAAGTCTGTGATCTCAGTGACAGCGAACTTGCCAGTCTTATTGGAACATTCGAAGAGTCGGGGGTGCTCATCTTGGATCTCTTGCTGTAGTCTGCAAACAATCCAGTTAAAGGAACTGAAATCCCGTTGAAAAATTCCTTTTTTAAAAACTGAAAGGGATCCTAGAATTTGTGCAGTTCCCAAGCCTGGGAGGCAGGGGGAGCCAAGAGGAGGGGGGGGGGCCCTGGTCCCATACCTTTTGTCATTGGCATAGGGAGTTTTCCCTCCCAGTAGGTCCCAGAACTCTGCAGACTCCTGGCCTTCCGCCACAGTGTCCTCTGTGCCATCACACAGAAGCCCAGCCAGCTCCTTAGCCATTGCCCGCTCATCCCCATTAGACCCCTAGAGTGGGGGAAGAGAACACATGTTAGCTGTACGCAGGCATATAGATGTAAGCGAAAAAGCTGAGACTAAGACCTCAGTGTAGCTAGGACTAGTTACTAAGCCACAGTACCTCAGCCCCCACAGTTCTATTACTGGGAATGGGTTTGGAGTAAAATGCTCAGGTGACAAAGCTGAGGACTAAACTCCAACATACAGTGGGTGTTGACAAGAGACACTGTTGTTCCAGCTATTGTTGGGATTTTAGAAACTACTTGATTCTTTTTAAGAGGCAAAGTATAAATCTACCTTTAAATTTATATACAGGAAAGTTTATCTTTTTGGAAACGGTTCTATGAGTGTTGACACAGAACCTTGTCAGCACACAGTGGAGACACAGAGTCCTTGTTCACCCAGTAAAACACTCCCTCAGGCCATCGCTTCCTGGTCAAACCCTCCCCCATCTTCAACCTCTGGGCTCTTCCAGAATTTCTTAACACCAGGTAGTCTTGGAGTCTGGCCTCTTTCACTTAGCATACTGTATTTGAGACTCACCCAGGTTGTGTATGTCAACAACTTATTTCTTTGTGTTGCTAAACAATATCCCCTGTGTGGATTTGCCTTTGTTGTTTAGCCATTCTCCAGTTGCTTTGCTGCCAGTTTGGGGTAAAAATGGATAAAGGAGCCATGCATGCAGGTGTGTGTGTGTGTTTTTGTGTGAAGATATTTTTTTGTAGTTCACCTGGATAAATACCCATAAACAGGATTGCTGAATCATATGGTAAATTATATTTACAAGAAACAGTCTTAATTATTTCCCAAAGGCTGTACTACTCACAGCCCACCCTGTCAATGATGTCCAAGTCTTTGTGGTTCTGCATCCTAGTCTACACTTTCAAAGCCATCCTAGTGGGTGTATAGTGGCTTCTGACTCAGGGTTGCATTTGCGTTTCCCTAATGACTAATGATGAGGTATCACTTTTCCTGTTCAGTTATCTTTTATAAATTAATGTTAGTGCTTTTTAATGCAGTTGTAATCCAAATTGATAAAAATCACATTTTTAGTGTTTGTGTTCAGTGTTGATTACAATCCACCAAACTGGTGTGAAAGATGGGTTTATTCAGCTCCATCTGTTTCGAAGTTTATGGAGTGTCTCCTGGGTGTGAGTGGAGCTGTCAGTAGGCTTCTAATTGGAAGCTGACTGTGAGGAGCATTGGCAGTCCCTTGGAAGAGCCTCTAGGAATCCTTTCTTTAAGGCTGCTCCAGCCCACCATTTAGTCCCTTTACCTTCCTGACAGGCGGGCAGGTGCCGGACTGGGCTTCAAGGGCAGCCCCCATACCTTGCCGTACCACAGGTAGTGCTCTGCCTGGGTCTGCAGCAGAAAGACATCATTGGAGTTTAGGGAGGAGGCGAAGGCAGGAACCTCTACAGCTTTGGTGTTGGATTTGTTATTTCCTTGAATCTGGAAGAGCCTTACAGGAGGGTCAGGTTCGGTACTTCCCTTCCTAGAAGTCCCACCCTAGAAAGAAGGGGAAGAGGGAGAAAGCAGTCTGGATGTAAGGTGGACCAGGTAAGGAGAGCACTGGGTTAGCCTTGGGGGAACACACACACACACACACACACACACACACACACACATACACTGCCATGTATTTGACCCTGGAGATGTCTGTAACTCAACTGGGATAAATCAGAGTGACCTGAGTTATGGTTCCGATAATATTATCTTCCACTCTGAGATCATTATTATATGGTCTGTGGCTGGTACCTTAACATTATTTCACTGATCCTCATAATAACTCTGTGAGGCAGGTATTATTAATGGAGGGTTAAAAATCTGGAGAATAAGGGACAAGGCTCGGATTTGACCTAAGACTGTGTGATAGAAAGCATGTGACATTATACATTCCTGGCAGGAGGTCAACCAGGCATTTATAGAAAAAATTGAAGGGACAAATAGTGAGGAGACCCATGTGGAGTACAGTAGAACATGGAGGTTAGGGAGCTGAGGTGGTTTGCACTTGAAACCCCTTAGGCATTAGGGTTTCTCTTGTGTCAGAGAGATTAACCCCCTTTTATCTTTATCTCATGCCCTGCTTCTCACCCCTCTCCTCCTCTGTGGTACTCCCTTGCTGTATGTTAGCTCTGAGCATTCCCATTCATGGTATAATTTTACCTGAGAGCTCTCACCTCAAAGATAACCAGCTTTCCTTTGAAGATAGCCATGAAGTGGCGTGGCTCCTTCCCCATAGCAACCCGAACCTGCACCGGGGCCCCATTGAATTGCCGATCCACTTCGACAGCCTGGTAGGCTGAGGCTGCTAGCTCATCCTGTGAGGCATGGCGGCCCTGCAGTGGTGAGAGGGGGAGTGAAGGGTCCCTGCTGCCTGAAGCCCCAGCTCCATAACCAGAGAAAGCACCAGGATCTGAAGCCAGGCCTACCTGCCAGATGTACAAGATGTAATGCAGCTTCTTATTCACCTCATACGTGTAGAGAACCAAGTAGCAATCTCCCCCATAAAAGAAGCCATACCACTGATGCTCCACAGGGACCAGCTCCAGGTTTTCAATTCTCCAGACCTGGGCACAGGAGACACAGTTTCCTAGAGACAGTGGTCATATCGAAAAGACAGCTACCTGAAGGGAACTGGGCTATGCATTAGAGAGAACTCAGGGGGCAAGGGGTAAGAATTTAGGGGATGAGGCACTAATATCCACTTAAAGTGCCCTCCCCCACTCTGGTTCTTTCTAGTGGTGAGGGCTTATCATATTTGCATGATTTGAATCCCAAGAACCGGATCATCCCTGGTTGGATACACCTTCCCATCACAGCTCAGGGATGATTTGAATAGATCTGCCAGGAGAGTTATTGGCGGCATACTGGAGTATCTGCCTTTCACTTCGCTGAAGAGTTGTGAGGAAACTGTAGATTTGGATCCCTCTTAGCAAATACTCCTGAGGTGCCAGAGATGAAAATGAAAGCAAAGGTCAGGCATGGTGGCGCATGACTGTAGGTAGCAGCCTAGGAAGCCACGGTTGGGGCCAGGGATCGCGGTTCGAGTCCCGCCTGGGGCCCGTAGCAAGACCTAGTCCCAAAAAAATAGATGGGCATGGTGGTTGTGCACCTGTAATCTTAGCTACCTGGGAAGCTGAGGCTGGGGATTGCTTGAGTCTGTGGTACCCCGGGCAACGTGAGCCTGCGGTTCCACAGGCAAAAATAGTAAATAGTGAGACCTAGTCTCAAAAAAAAAAAAAAAAAAGAAAGAAAAAAAAGAAAATGAAAGCAAAGCAGGCAGAGTCTCGCCTCCCTCCTCTACAGCAGAACAGCCAGCAGGACCTGCCTACCCTGAGACGTGAGTCACCGGGCTCACCTCAACTCCCCCACTGCCGTCATCCACCATCCTTTCCTGAGCAGCTACCTCTGGCTTGTTGTGCAGCAGAGTCACGTCAAATTTATCCTGGAAAACTTTCGCTGCAGAAAAGGGGGTTGGGAGAAACCATGTGGGTAAAGCAATTGTGCCTGCCTTTCTAGAGAGTTCTAACAGTGAGAAGACAGACACAGAGGGAGCCATCTCACCAATCTTGCCAATGTTGAATGTTTTCCCCAGGCCTGTGGTCTGGTCCTTCACCGTCCACTTCTGGAACAGTTGCTTGAACATGGCCGACTCGGCGCCATCATTGACGGTCTCCACGTTGGTGCTGCTCGAGTAACCCTTTATCTGGATGAAGTGCTGCAGACACCCCCACCACCAAAGGCAGGTAAATCAGAGACTGTTCTGGGTCCTGTTTGGCTGATCAGTTACCCCTTTAAAGCAGGTTGGGAGAATTGCCCCCTTGTGGAAGTCAGAATCAAATTCTAAATCTGTCCAGGGGCCAAAGTGCCTCCCTCCAGGAAAGGACTGAGTGGCAACTCTTCATTGATTAGGTATTATTATTGCTACCTTTTTTTTTTTTTTTTGAGACTAGGTCTCGCTATGTTGCCTGGGATACCCGCCAACTCAAGTGATCCCTAGTCTCAACCTCCCAGGTAGCTGGGATTACAGGCATGTGCCATCACACCTGGCTATTTTTTATTTTATTTATTTTATTTTTAGTTTTTTTGAGACTAGGTCTCGCTATTTTTGCCCATGGAACCGCAGGCTCTCGTTGCCCGGGGTACCACAGACTCAAGCAATCCCCAGCCTTAGCTTCCCAGGTAGCTGGGGTTACAGGCGCATGCCACCACGCCCAGCTATTTTTTTGGGACTAGGTCTCACTACGTGCCCCTGGCAGGACTCGAACCGTGATCCCTGGCCGTGGCTTTCTAGGCTGCCACTTACAGTCATGCGCCACCATGCCCGGCCTTGCCCAGCCTGAATCTTACACTTTTTTTTCTTTGAGACTAAGTCTCATTATGTTGCCCGGGATAGTCCCAAGACCACAGATTCAAGTGATCCCTAGCCTCAGCCTCCCAAGTAGCTAGGATTACAGGTGCGCACCACCACGCCCGGCTATTTTTTAGAGACTAGGTCTTGCTATGTTGCCCAGGGTAGTCTTGAACCCATGGACTCAAGTGATTCCTGGTCTCAGCCTCCCAGCACTTGAATTGCAGGTGTGTGCTACGGTGCCTTGGCTTTTACTACTTTTTTTTTTTTTGCAAGATCTTTGATATTCTTTCAATATTCATATACTGACTCTGGGTCACAATCATTTGCAGAATTCACTGCTTTATAAGTACATCTTCCTGGTTTATCTGCATGGGTCTGCACAAAAGCTTAAGCTCCTGGAGGTCAGAGCCATTAACCTTGATATATGACATCCCCTTTCATGATGACAGTCACCTTTCATGGAGCAGGTGTGTGTACCAGATGGCACTGCTATACAAATATTATTTAATTCTCACACCCGCCACAAGAGATGACTATTAAGCCTGGATTTGAAGCCCAGTTTGTCAGTCCTGGAGATCCATGCAACTGGGCTTCATACTCAAGTGCATGGTGTTATGGCTGTGAATACCCCTGAAGGGCTGTTGGCAGAATTTTGGGACAATATTGCACATCTGTAGCTCCTACCAGGGCTTTTGACATAGCTGTCTGTTTCTCAAGTTTCGTGGCTCCTCTTCCTTTCCACACATAGATCTTGGTCCCACTTTGGTCTAGGATGTAGCAGTCCTGAAGCAGTTGCAGATAAAAGCGATTACAGCTGTGTAGACCATAAGGAAGGCTTCTCCAGGGTCTGCCTCTGAGGCCAGGTCTGGCCACCCCAAGTCACCCAGGCTCTACTCACATCATGGCTCAGTAAGTCCTGGACCAGAGGTCTTGTGGCCACCTCTGTGACTGTCAGCTCCCCAGCTGAGTCTGAGACACTAGAGAAGGGGAGAGGTTAGCCTGCATTTCTCTTCTACAAAGCATCTTGCAGTCATTGATATTTTTCTGGCTGTTTTTGCATGGGGTTTATGGGTTATCTGTCTTCTTAAGACAAACATGGCTTGGCTTGATAGGCTATGGTGGACTCTGTTCTCTCAAAGAGACACAAGTTCCTCTCTCTCCTGATTGTTGTCCTTGCCACATTTCTGTGCACTACAGACTGAAGTAAAGGAAAGTTTCCCCAAGATAACAGGTATAGTTGCTGACAAGAACAGTGGAAAACACCAAGCTCCTTCCCAAAGCTGCATTTGCAAAGGACTAAAAAAAAAGCCAGGTGTCTGGTAAGGCGCCAAAATGAACCAATTATTATTATTTTTTTTTCTGGAGAGTAGGTCTTACTATGTTGCCCGGGGTACCTAAAGACTCAAGTTGCCTGGAGTACTGTGGACTCAAGCGATCCCCAGCCTCAGTCTCCCAGGTAGCTGGGATTACAGGCACCCGCCACAGTGCCCAGCTGTTTTTTTGAGACCAGGTCTCACTATGTTGCTTAGGGTAGTATTGAACCTGCGAACTCAAGTGATCCCAAGCCTCTTGCCTCCCAGCGCTTGAACAACAGGCACGTGCCACCATGCCTGGCAAAATGAGCCAATTAGAGATACCTGACTTTCTAGGGAACACCCCTCTCCATCCAGCTTACCACCAGCATTGGGATTAAGCCACTCACTGATACAGCATGGTATTTGATTTCTCCTGCTGATCTACGACCTCATCAGGGAAGGCAGATTTGATTATGGAGCGTCGACCAAGGGTGTCCTGAAGGGTCTTCATTAGCTCTGGACTTGCTGCCTCCTTGTCTCCCTCGATCACTCCAATTTCAGCACGGCCTCCTCGCTCCCGGTCCCGAATGTCCTTTGCTAGAAGCATAGCCTGCCAAAGAAGCCCAAGGCTCAGTTCCTCCGCGTCCCTTTTCTGCCTGAAAGGGGAGGAGCAGTGTGGATCCCAGACACTGGAATTACTCTGTGTCCAGGGCGAGTCACAGACTCATGTCATTGGCCAGTCTTCACAGCAGATTTTGCTCCAAGGCAAGGGTACGGCTTGAATGTTGGGGAAGAGTGAGGAATGGAGAAGAAAAAGCTGCCCGAGAGTGCAAACCCCATGGCCAGGCTTGAGGGAGGGGTGGAAGCACTGAGGCTGGGGAGCATCTACCTTCAGGCGCTCTGCGCTGTTGCTCTCTGGGCCGTTCCACTGAATGATGACCTTCCCGAGGTCCAGCAAGAAGACATCTCCTCGGTTAAAGCTATTCCAGCTAATGTCCACCTACAGAAGTGAGGTAAGCACTGTTCTGAAAGAATTCATAGGTACCAGGTCGAGAGCCCTGGGCAGATGGGCAGACATGTACTTTACCTCGACAGCCCGGATGTTTCTCTTCCCTTTCACGTGCAGCAGTCGCTTCACATCATAGGTGTTGGTCTCTGTGTGCTTCATCCCCGAGGCCACACCCCCCTTCTTGTAGCTAAGGGAACATGGGCTCAGTTATTTATTGGGCGCTGCCTGTTTGCAAGGGGCTAACAGGCCGTTGTGAATCACACATGCAGCCTCCGCCCAGGTGGGCAACTGCCATAAATAAGCAAGGTGGATGTAGGTGGTGTAACCACTGCCACGAAAGTCGACTTGGTGACTGAGTGGGCAGTCCTCTGTAAAGGAGTGTATTCATTGAAACCAATCAACCACCGGATGACAAGTCCTTGCGGAACTTGTTTTCTCCTTGGGGACCATCTGATGTCAGTGTGTGACAGGGAGGGGGATATCACCCTAAGCTGGGCAGCTGTGGGAGTATCCATGACACATTTAAGGCTTGTGACCCTAAGATCAACCCATGGCAGTCAGCCCGCCTGCCTCCACCCTGGCTCCCACCCCACTCCACCTCCACAGGAGGGGCATGCAGAAAGCCACCCTGGAGCACAGGGGCAGTCAGTGTTCCCTGGTGACTCAGTCTGGGGTGTGTGTTGGCGGGGGGGTGGGAGGGGGGGGAGCTGACCTGAAGAAAGTGGCCTTGGACCAGAATACCCAAGCCCCCTGGAATATCTCTTTGTGTTTTCAACCTCCAGGGCAAGGTTTCCAGCTAAACTCCTCAGCTCATGGAACACGATCATCGTTAGCCGTTATAAAACCCCTCTCCTTTAAAGTGCTTACATGTCTAGTCCCTTTTATCTGCACACCCCTGTCCACTCCTCTCCTGGCCATGAACTGGCATCCATTTTAACAGCTCAGCATCTTTTCATTTTTATTATTTATAAAATGTGTACTGTCTTATGTACGCTTATTTTTTGTTTAAATGGCTATTGAGATTCTGCTATTAATATCAAGTCTGTTTCTGTGTCTGCCAAGTACCCTGTTTTTAAGCTGTCCCATGTTAGGTGTGTATTTAATCTGCTGCTTCCAGCTGCTGCGAAGGATGCCTTCTGTCATGGTGGCTCCCACAGAGAGGCCCTCTGAGTCGCTGCTGGCACCCACCATCATTAACAGAACTGTGAGCATCCCAGTTTGTGTGCCCTTATGGACCTGGCCCTTACAGGTTCCCGAGTCATACCCCGAGGTGGGATTTTTTTTTTTTAAAAAGAGCAGGTCTTACTCTGTTACCCGGTAGTCTAGAAACCATGGACTCAAGAGATTCCTTGCCTCAGCCTCCCAGCGCTGGCATTACAGGTGCACACCACCGCTCCCAGCTCTGGGGTGGGATTTGCCTCAGAAATGGAAGACAGCTCTTCCCACCAGTGGGGCACTTTCCTTCAGCCTCACCACCCAGTGCTCCATCCTGTGCTGCTCTATTAGGCGAAAGTGGTTTTGTTTTTATTTTTTATTGTTATTTATTTTTTTTGAGACTAGGTCTCACTGTTTTTGCCTGTGGAACTGCAGGCTCACGTTGCCCGGGGCACCAGACTCAAGCAATCCCCAGCCTCAGCTTCCCAGGTAGCTGGGATTACAGACGCGCGCCACCACGCCCAGCTAATTTTGGGATTAGGTCTTGCTATGCGCCCCTGGCGGGACTCGAATTGCGATCCCTGGCCCCAGCGGTGGCTTCCTAGGCTGCCACCTACAGGCATGTGCCACCATGCCTGCCCTGGTTTTGTTTTTAACCTGCATGTCCCTGATTACTTTCTTCATATCCTTCCTTAATAGCCTTTGGGCTTTCCCCAGCTGCTGTTGATGTCCTTGCCCTGCATGTCAGTACTCACATGATGCCCTGCTTGAAGTAGCCCCGGAAGGTGTCTGACTCGTGGTACTGGACTTCTCGGTGCTGCACAGGGCTGCCCCCCAGGTAGTCGTCCAGCTGCGTGGTGTAGATGGCTGCACAGCTCTGCTCATCCTGGGAGGAGTCCTGCCCAATCCAGAAGTGGATGTCCTGGGAGAGGCGGCTGCCCGTTCTCCTGGTCTGAGGTGCAGCCGGAGAGATAGTCAGGGGCTGGCTGGCTGCCGCATACACCAGTGGCCTTGAATCTTCAGGGCCACTCCCTCTGGCTCCAGCTGCCCAAATCCTCTCCACATTGGGGGAAAGTTAATAGTTTATTGTTCTCAGAATAAATGGAGCCTGATGGGGCATTTCTCCAAGTTGGACCACTGACCCTTACCTTGCCCCTCCCTGGGGCTGCCCGGTACTTGCAGAGCCCAGCACTCACCTGACCACGGGCATGGCTGTCAGCCAGTCATGTGGGGTGTGTTTCCTCAGCTAGAATGAGCACCTTGAGGCTGGAATCGGCCTTGAGTTTGTATTTATCTGGCTTTCCTCCACGCCACTTTAACTGGAGCCCTGGCCCCTCAAGGGAGGTACTACTAACCCGTGATTTCACTGGGATCTGAGGGAGGGCCCTGCCCCCACCCTCTGAGGTGAAATTAAAAACTCTAATGGTTTTTGATAGTCAAACCAGAGGCCTGTTCTGTACAATGCTGAGGAAGAGTCAAGACAGATGACAGTGGCCTGATGAGCATCACCAGGAACCTCTTAATGAAATCTAAGAACTGGCTTTCCAGGAGAATTGGCAGGGTGGTGCTCACCGAGAGGATGACGTAGCAGTCCCCCTCATAGAAGTTGCCATGGGCACTCAGGGGCACCAGTGCCAGCTCCATTTTCTGGAATGAAAAGGGATGTGTACAGCCATGTTTCCTCCTGCCCCATCCTCATTCCCAAACTCCCTCTCCTCCCCATCATCTGGCATAGGGGTCTGAGGGGAGATTAGGGGAGATGTTCCTTTGGTTTTGTAGGGTATGACAGCTGGTCATAAGGTTGATGGGACTGCCCCTCTGACTTCTGCTGAGCTCAGACTCATGCCTGAGTCTGGGTGCCTGTCCTCACCCCATCCTTCTCCCCTCTGTCTGCTTGTTCTTGCTAAACTGCAGAGCCTTGTGAACCCCCTTCAGCTGCTAGCAGGGAAGTGTTGGATATAAGCTGTCAAGTAAAGCCTGCCTCTGAGTTGCTGCACTAGGGCCTTCATACTGCTCCCCAACTCTTAGCCCCCCACTCATTGCTGGCCAAGTTCTGAGACAGCATGCCGGGGTTGTGTGGGTTATGGGTGAATACCAGCAGTATGTGGGAGCTCCATGCCAGAGTCCTATATTTAGAGTGTACGTTGGGACCCTGGCTTGTTACCTGCATTTGTGACTCATCCCAGGAGGCCTTTCACATGTCCACAGACATGGATTTTCACCAAGTCCAAGTTCAGTTAAACTGCAGTCATACCTATGTGCGTTCTGTGGACAATGTGTGTTAAGGGCAAATCTAGCCCACAATTTTTGTTACGCTTAGTACCCAGAGTCTTTAAACAGACTGAAGCCTTAAAACAATGGAAGCGATCTGAGTGGTTTGATGCAACTCCCCTTTCCGGTGGATGACAGTGAAGGGAGGCATCTCTGGAGATTTGTTTTCTTAAATTTAATTATTCTTCTTCCTTTTTTTTTTTTTTTTTGAGACTAGGTCTAGCTATGTTGCCTGGGGTAGTCTCAAACCCACGAACTCAAGGAATCCCAAGCCTCTTGCCTCCCAGAGCTTAGATTACAGGCACATACCACCACACCCAGCTTCTGGAGGTTTTAGTTAGCAGCCACACTGGACTCAGAGCAGGAGGGGACTGAGGGGAGAGGACCCCCCGTATCTGGCAGGCAGAGCTGCCCAAGTCAGGTTGCTGGAGCTCAAGGTCAGCCAAACCTCGAGCCCCAGGGACCCCCTACTGCTTTGCAGGAACCAGAGTGCCTGTGGAAGACAGGTTCCATAGTTTGGCAGAAGTAGCCCGAGGGTCCTTGGTGGGTCCAGCCCCACCCATCTCTGCAGGGCATTTACTGGAAGCAGACTCGCAGACTCACTGAGCAGATGGCTGAATAAAGGAATAAAGGGCAAGCTTATTTTTGCTTGGAGCTCTGCTCTCTAGGGCAGAGTATTTCCTCCACCTGTCACCACCTGCCTGAGCCCCCGGGAGGGTCACAGGTAGGAAACCTGGGCCTTTTGTCGCAGTGCTCATTGTTTCCAAACTATAGCAGGGCTGACTGCCCGAGGGCACTCAGCAGGCCTGGGTGGCCAGACTGCCTGCACCTGCAGGCCCAGCGGTGAGGAGTGTGTCTACAGCCAGCTCACCTCTATCCTCCAGGTGATGATCCCAGGGTCGTTGCCCACAGTTCTGAAGGCGTTGCTCAGAGACATGGCGCTAGTCCTCCTGGGGCTGAAACATGGAGCACAAGCAGGAGATGACCCTGCTCACAGTCAGCTTCCTCCAAGCCACAGCTGACCTGTCAGCCTCCAGCCATGTCCTTTGTTTCATCCATGCCCCATTTCTTAGTGATGGCAGAAATGGCTTGTCTGAGTCCACTCTGCAAGCCTGATGGACCCGTGGGCACCTGCGAGCAATTCTGCTTCCCACTGGCCACTAAGAGTCTGGTATTTTACTGAAGGGGTGCCAGCTTTGTTAAGCCCTTTGTTATTAAAATTCACTTTGTTATTTAATTCTCACGAACTGGTTCATCTTAGAGTGAAGTTGAGGTTCCCAGAGGTTAACTAGTTTGCCCCAGGTCACACATAATACAACCCTTCTCTGATCCTAAGTCTGTGTTTTACCACTTTGGCACACTGTAATCTTTCTAAATGGATCTGCATTCAGTGGCACAAGGGGAAGAAAAGCTTAGGTCAGAGTAAATATTTTCAAACTGGGTGGCTTCTCTCACTCCCACTCCTTTCAACTCTGCCCACATCCACAGCTGGCCACCTTTTGTCCATCCTCAGCAACAGACTTCTCTTTGGGTTTTACATTTCAGGCTTTTTAAGCTATATCTCAAACAGCCCTTGCTACTTTGGCCATGTGACTAACATATTCCTTGTGCCTCTTAAAGGAAAGGTAAAGCGGCAGGACTGGGCCAGGTGAAGAGTTTAGAGTACCAGGAGGGAAAGGCAGGCATGGCTGTGTCTGACCTGTGGGCAGACCCCAAGGGGCCTGTGGTGCTGTGGCTGCCCTCAAGATAGGGTGGGGAAAGGGGAAGGGGCATCCTGTGTACCCCAGGGTCCTGGGGTTATCAAAACCTTCACATGCCCATGGTCACATAGGGGCTTCCTGTCATTAAACCACCTGCCTGACTTTTGCTCTCCAGGAATTTACAAGCAGATAATCCCAGGAACTGATGAATGTTCCTGAGAGGCAAAGGCAAAAGGATAGGCCTGATGGGTTTATGTAGCATAACAAAACAAAACAAAACAAAACAAAAAACCAAAAAACAATACCCAGAGAGGAGCATGGAGTGTAGCTACTTGGAGGCAAATCCTGCTTTTGAAGAGGAGCAAATCTGGTCATTTTTCCCCTCGACCCTTGGTGGAGGCAGCCGGATTTGGAGAGCACGTACCACTGTCTGGTATGGACTTTGGCAGAAACACAAAAACCAAATTCCCTTTGCCTGCTGCTACAGTGGGGTGAAAGCAGAGCCTCAGTGACGCCAAGGAGTCCATGCTGGAGCTTTTAATTTGATAACTTGCACGGCCCCACCCTGTGCTGTTCAGAATGGCCGGGGCCTATTTGTTTAGGTTTCCTTCAAACCCTGAACTTCAACCACTAAAGGCAAATGCTGTGGCCCAACTAGGGGAAGGGGACCTGGCCAGTGAGTTCATTAATGGAGACAGAACTGTCAGGCTGGTAAAAGCAAGTTGCCTGGCATTAATGAAGACTGCGACTGACAGAAGCAACCAGAAGGCAGCCCCACTTGCCAGCACCAACGAGGGAGTGGGGCAGCAGTAACAAGGGAGTGGGGCAGCAGTGGGGAAGGAGCTCACTAGGGTCCCCCAAATGAAGGCGAGGTTATGCTCAAGGAACGAACTTCTCCCACAATGGAATGCTCAGAAAATTTTATTACATCAGTGACAAGTCCCCCAAAGCTTGGTCTCTTTCCCTTCACTCCAAGTCCTAATTGATTACTTTGGCATCTTTGGAGATAACTATGGAAAAGTTGGGGTGGAGCAGGGTTTTGAAAGCCCAGGTTAAGAACCAGTGACCACCAAGAATGGATCTCAGAGGAAGCTAGTTGTAATTTCCACCTTGCCCCATACCATCTGAGCCAGGTGAAAGGGGTCTTCTCCACAGATCCCACCTTTTGAAAAGGTGCCCTATATGTTCACAGGTCTCTAAAAAGGATCTTGAACAAATGGACAAGAAAAATACAAAACTGACAAAAATATAGAACTGAAACATAAAGTGTGAAAGACGGGGAGGAGGGAGAAAATGGGGGAGGGAGAGGGGGAAGAGACGGGCACAAAAGGGCACAAAAGACTGAGATCATTCACCGATGAGAGGGTGATGGGAGAACCTCAGGGTAGACAATGTTTTATATACATATATATACACTTTGTGGGTGTATATATATGCCCAATCAATAAAAAAGCTAAAAATAAAAATTAAATCCTTAAAAAAGTAAAAAATAAAAAGGATCTTGACTTCTCAGAAGGAAGTTTTACAAACTCCCAGTTTAACCCCTTACAATTTACATTTAAGAAGACAAAACCAAGGAAATTTCAATATCCTTTTCCTTCTTTCTCCCTTCAGTAGGTTGGTCCTACTAACACCATATGCCAAACAGAACTTACCTTGCCTTCTCTCCTGCGACTTCCCAGTTTCTGAGCTTTTGAGCGTAAACAGCAGTGGTGCTGAGCCACCCAAAGCAGAGGCTCCCAGTCCAGCGCCTCAGCTTAGTAATGGCTGCACAGACACCGGGTTATATTTGCTTGTGTTTGCATCTTAACTGCATTTCCTAGTCCTGGCCAATCACAGTCGACTTAGCCCTGGGCTTGACTTATTCAAACCAGAGGGAAAGCTTTATCTGCTCCTATTCAAAACAGCAAAAACAAGAGCAGACTTTTAAAGGCTTCTTTTTTTCTAATTCCAGCTCCACACCCTGATCTAATTGATTTTTTAAAAGTGCACAGTCCATCAATAATGCAGGAAAGAGGGTGGGAGGATATGAAATTTGCCATATTGTTGATACAGACGCATTATGCTGATGACAGGAGGCAGGGGCTGGAGCTGTCCACTGAGTGCCTGAGATGTCCAGGCTGGCAAGGACCTTGCTGAGAAGCTTCTGGACATTTCATGGGGAGGCGATGATAGGAGGGGGACCAGGAATATGTTACTAGGTCATTGTGGTTTCCTGTGGGGCCATGTATCAGTACAGTCAACACCTGAACACCTACCATGTACCAAATCTTGTGATTTAGGGTTCCTGGTCTGGGGAAATCAGTAAGGGGCACAGACCATGTTCCTTGAGACTTTGATTCATCCCCAGAAGGCAATAGAACACCAAGGATATGCTTGCTAAGCACCTGGATGGCACTGGGGCTGGTTTCAAAGGCCAGACAGGAAGGGCTTAAAGCAAGCCCACTTTGGTAAGGGCAACCTCACAGGCCTCCCAGCTGCAGTGGCTTGTCCAGCTCAGGGGCAGGGTGTGGGGGGTGCAGCTGTGGTGACAGCAGGTTTTGAAGGAAGAAGGTGTTTTAAAGGTGGCTGGTGAGCGCCGAATAAACGACAGGGTCAGGAGGCAACTCCCACTCCTGGATGGAGTTTTTAAACCCGCTTTTATTAATTAAGTGTAAGTAATACAAATATTCCAAAAATATAAACAGACACTTAATGGCGTCCTACATTTCAAGTTTTTGAGTACAACAAAATTTATCAAACCATGAAACTGTAAGCAAGGTAGTCAGAATCCCACAGCCCAGTCACAGTGGGAAGCAGATCCCCTGCCCTCCAAATGGCATCTTGAAGGGGAAAGTGGCATGGAACAGATCGATTTGGGATAACTAGAAGCAAAGAAGCTTAAGGGGCCTAAAGAGGACCTACTCCAGGAGCAAGTCCATAGCACTAAAGGAATGGGGCAGCTGGTTGGCCTCTGCCTTCCCTCCCCTACCTAAATGCAAATATCTACCAGCATTTAAAAAACAAAAACCTAAATCCCCATTTTACCAAAAAAAAAAAAAAAAAAAGTGACCAAAGGTCACCAGCAGTAACCAGCTGGAAGACCTGAAGGGGAAAGCGGACCCAGCCTGCCAACTGGTTTGGCCAGGCCCCTGGATGCAGGATGGCTTCACAATGAGGCCCACTGCACGAGGCCTCAGAAACAGGGCAGGGCAGAACAGAATGGGATCCTTTTCCCAGGAACGACTGCCTTTAGACTTCCATGCTTTTAGCACAAAGAAGCTTCTGGGTCACCTAAGAGGCGAGTTTATACATTTACAAAATAGTCAAAATCTTTGGGAGGCAGGAGGAAACTAAACAGAAGGTCCCAGATTAACTGAAGGCAAATTTACTCAACCTCTAGAGCAAAGGGACCCAGGGGCCTACAGAGTGTCCCCTCTACAATGTGCAGAGAGGAAACTCTTACCTGACCCATTCCAAACTGGTCCTGTGTCCAAAGCTCCCCCTATGAGAGGGACACGAACATCAGGCTTTTGATTTAGAAGCCCAATCAGAGAGACACACTGTGTCCCTGAAGAGGCACCTTAGAGAACTGAACCTGGCAAGTGGGCAGATTCCCGGCATGGCTTGAATTGGTGCATGGTGGCCTTTCTCCCCACCAGCCTCAAATACAAGGGCTGGTGGGAAGGTCTAGAACAGATCCTGGGCTGAACAGGCTCCCCCCAAACCTTGCTCTCCAAAATAGTCTGATTCCTCTAAGGAGCAAGTTCTGCAACCATCACCTGCTCCTAACACTGTGTAGCTGGAAACCTGACAGCAAATGACTTTAGGCTGGCTGCTGTCTACGTGGGTGGACCTCATTTAGATTTATTTGGCCAAGTTGCTTCTCTGGGAAGAAAGAGTGGGGAAAGTGAGAATGGCATCTGTTGAGGAACTGCAAATGGGTAGAGCAGGGTTCCAATAGGCGTGAGGCCTGGAGAGCAGGGGCTCAGGAAGAAGCATCAAGGACACTCCCACCAGCCTAGCCTGAACTCCAGTCACAAGTCAGAGAGCACTGGGACAGGTCTGATTGGAAAGGAGATGGTACAGCATCTTTTACTTGGAACCTGGAGACCCAAAGGTGGGCAGAAGGACTGAGGAACTGGATCAACTTAGAGCCTCTTATTGCTTAATGAGAAAAGCTTGGCTGGGCCTGGATGGCAGATTTGTCCCAAGGGCTTACTCAGGGTGGGGCTCAGTAGACAGGTCCCTCTCACCACCTTAAGCTAGAGGCCTGGGGTGGGGGTGGAGGTGGGGGCCTGGGCCTTAAGTCACAGATGGCCTTAGTTCTATCAGCAGCTCCATTTTCCAACAGAAGACATCTTTCTAGCTAGCACCTGGAACCTTCTTCCCTCACTGAAGGACTCCCTGGGCACCAGGGAATAATGTCAGGGGAATGACCACACGGGTTTTGGGGACCCTGTTCCACTTCTGTGACAGCAAAGGGAAAGACAAAGTCTTATAACCTTGGGACCGGGATGAGATGGCACCACAAGCTAGAGAAACACTAGCAAGTCAGCTACCACTCAGAGCGACCAGCAGCTGCTCTACTTGGTTTCCTCAAAACCAGCTAATTCTTCAGGCTGGACCTTGTGTGTGGAAATTGAAAAGGATACAGGGATTGAGTCCTGAGTGGGAGGTGTCCTTGCACCTGAAGCAACTTACAAATGCTGACACCTGACTCCAGGGAGAACAGAGATGGGGATGGGAATCCCCTCCCACCCCAGAGAGAAGGAAAAGGAGAGAAGAACCCAACCCAGTCCCGGGGGAGGGCCATGATTAAGGCAGTGATGCTGAGATAGGGCTCCCTTTTGGGAAGGTCCCCGTGTGCTCCCAATTACAGCAGCACTTCCCCTTTTATTTTCCATCCAGGGGAAACTTCCATTTTGTGACTATTTTTTTAAAGCATTCACTATTAAGAAACTGAAAGCAAGAAAGATGCAAAGCGCAGGTGTGCGAAGGGCCCACTCACACCTGTTACCAGAAGCAGGAGGCATGTGCTAAGTTGGCAAAATAATGGTAAGAACACCCGTTCCCCCTCAGTCCAGGGAAAGCAGGAGTGCTTCGGAGACCCTAGAGAGAAAAAGCAATAGCCAAGAGGGTGAAAACTAGAGCAGAGAGCCTGGTACAGGGCGGGCCCTGGGGGAAGACACCATGGGAAAATCCTGTCCTCCCACCCCCAGAACCAGGGGGGTGGAGGGACTCAAGCGCCTTCCTTCCCAGACTTTGGAACAAGAGTCCTTGCACCAGCAAAGCAGAATCCCTGAAGAGCTGACTTACAGACACAGTCCTGAGCTCAGTCGACCGAAGAGCCAAGGGGACACACATTCATGCTTTCGGGAATATCCTCTTCCCTGCACCCCCCTCTTTGCCCCCCCCCAATATTCCTCAAGCCTCCATATTCACCTCAAGCCCAGGACTGCAGCTTTGTCAGAAACAGAACAGGTCCAACACTCCAAGTTTAGAAAGAGAATTTTAAAAGAGTCAAAAGAACGGAAATCAGTTATCTGTCCCTTTCCAGGGCAGGGAGAAGACCTCCTTCCCCACAGGTTCGAGGCTATGGCTAGGTGGAGAAGAAGGCAGGCCCAGCACCCAAGCCTTGGGAGACAGAAAGGGCCCACACCAGGCACTCAGCTGGAGGCAAGCACAGCCTCTGGCCCACAGGCCACAAGGCTGTGGGTTCTGGATACAAGCTTTCCTCTTCCAAGAAATGTCTGTCTGCAGCAGTTGACTGGAGAAAGGTGTCAGACAGGCCTGTGCCTGGATTCCGGAAGGCAGTCCATGGCCCTTTCTTTCTCCTTGGCTAAGCCGCAGGCTGGGGAAAGGCCATGAGTTTGGCAACAGAGCCTTAAGTCTTCATCCCTAGGAATTCAAAGGCTCTCAGGGTGACCGGATGGGAGACTAATAACTTGTGGAGAGTCTTGATCTTTCAGCTTCTCTCCCAACTTCAAAAACATCCCAGAGCCACAGTTCAGGGCAAGACAGACATTCTCTCTCTCACTCACACTCACTCACACGTACACACACACACACTCTCAGTTTGGGAACCAACTCAGGGAGCAGGTAGCTCTGGGTATCGCTGGTCTGGTATGTGCCCATTCGGCATCCAGCCTGTCCTAAAGCTTTCCAATCATTCCTATTCCCAGGCCCCATTTGGTGAGATGCTCCAATTCCACTCTGTCAGGCTGATCATAAAGGCACAGTGTAGGCAAGTCCCCTACTGGGATGGCCATTGCTCGGAAGCAGGGAAGGCTAAGGGGCCCGCAACTGCCCAAGGCTGGTGTAGACATCCTCTGCTCCGCTCAACTCCTCGAAGATCGGGATGAGGTTCAACAACTCAGTGTCTGCCATGTCGTCAAACCAGGACTGCACAGGTACCTGGAGCAGAGAAAAGGCGGAGTAAATCTCCGGACTGCCAGTTCTTGTGCCCCAGAACCACAGGGGCTGGCCAGGTCCACCCCGGGTGGCACGCTCCTCTGGCAGAGCCCACAGTTCTCTCCCTCTCCCACCTGGGGCTTCTCCAGTGCCTGCAGTGTGGGCATGTTTGGACAACTCACTGCATTTTCGGGGTGGAAGATGTAAGAAGCAGGCGAGTTGTCCAGGATGAGGGTTTTCCTCAGGTCCCTCCCCAGGCGGCTGAGGTCCTTGACGTAGCAGCCCTGATGGAACACGCAGGACTCCCGGAACAGGCGGGCGCGGAACACCCCACACCTGTCCAGCAGATCTGTTACAGGATCTGCATACTGTGAAGAGAGAAGATGATTTTTTGGGATAAGTCCTGGCTGCCCTGTGGTGCCCTGTAGTTGCCACACCTGCCCCTGGTTCTTTCCTTTCCTCCTGCCCTGGTACCTTGGCCAGGCTGGCAGTGAAGAGAACACATTCAAAGAGCTCCCCCATTCGTCTCAGGAACTCATCCACGTAAGGCCTCTTGAGCACATAGACCTGAGGAAAAGTGGAGAGAGAGGCCTATTGGTGGCATCCCTACGAAGGAGAAGCGCTGTTACCCTCACCGCTTCCACAAAAAAGAGCAGCAAGTGGGCTGGAAGCCTTCTGTCCCAAAGACAGGGACCGCTGGTAGCACCTCCTCACCAGGTTTCTGCTGGCTTGGTGGTCCCTCCTTTACCCCAGCTCAGGAGGAAGTGTAGCCACCTATGTCCTAGGAGCCTTCCCTGATTCCAGCGGCGAATGATAAGCTGCCTCCAGAAACAAGTAATCAAGAATAGGCCTCACAGATGGAAACAGCCTATCCTGGATTACTTGAATCCAGCCACAGCCTCTGTGAGAATGTCTTGTCCTTGGTCCTGGCAGGACAGTCTGTCCATGTGACCATCAGCCAAGGCTGCAGATACCTTTTGGACCCTCAAGCCCTCACATGGCTTCTCTAAAACATACCAGGGAGAAGTGACCTCCCCCCCCGCCCCGTGACCACAGACCAGACACCATGTGGCATCCTGCTCCAGTGCCCCAGCCACCTTGCCACCCCTAACAATTGTGCACTCATACCCACCTTTCATGATCTTGTAGGGTTTGGCCTAAAAGATACATTGGCTGTGCTGGGCACGGTGGCATGTGCCTGTAAGCAGCAGCCTAGGAAGCCATGGCGGGGACCAGAGATGGCAGTTTGAATCCCACCCATCCAGACCTAGTTCCACAAAAAATAGCTGGACGTAGTGCTTGCCTGTAATCCCAGCTACTTGGGAAGCTGAGGCTGGGGATTGCTTGAGTTTGTGTACCCCAGACAATGTGAGACCTAGTCTCAAAAAACAAACAAAAAGATACACTGGCTGCATATCCTCTTCTATCTGCATTCTGCTTCCCCCTCTCCAGGCTCTTTCCCCCTCAGCCTATACAGACACTACCAGAATCATTTCTTAAAAGCTCCTTTCATTAACAAAGAAAAGAAAGGAAACAAAAAGAAAAAAGAAGCTCCCTTCATCCATGTCAAAGGACACGTACCCTGATGCGCCCACTGGAGATGGTCTGAACTGGTCACCAGCTCCCTAGACCCCTCCTGGTTTAGTATTTCCAGGTAGCCACAACTTGGTTCCCTTTCACCTGCCAATTCTGCAGGTTTCCACAAGTCCCTGGCTCTTCTCCACTCCCACATCCCCCTGCTGTTAACCAAGGGGTCAGAGTCTATTTGCCTGTTTGAAAATACGCCTTTTTTTCGCTTGTGAGTTCTGTGTATCTCGGCACCTTCAGCTAGACTACGAAGGGCTGCTGGGCAGGCTGAGGGCCAAACTCGATTCGGACCACAGGCAGGTGCTGGGCTGGCAGAGCAGCTCGGGTCAGGGTCGGGTGGCAGTGCTGGTCAACAAAGGCGCTCATGGAAAGAGTACAATCCAAGAACACCTCACATGCCTTTTCCCTACCAATAACTCTACTAGCTGGCTGGGCCACGTGAACAGGTACCAGGGGTCCCAGCACACTGCTCTGATGGCCTGTTTCTCAGGCCAGCCGGCAGGCTTCCTGAGCACACATTCTGAGTAAATGGTTTTTCATTTTCAACCCAGCTGACCCTTAACCTTGGGCTGCACAGGTTATGCAGGGCCAGAGCCTGATCTTTAGATTCAAAGGCTCTTTGACAGACGCGTACTCAGCACTTACTGGGACAGAACACAGGTTAGAAAGCCAAGAAGAGGGGAGTTGGAGGTTTCACAGAAAAGGAGATGCCAGGGCTAGGGAGGAAGAAACTCACTAGCTAGATGGAATGGGTAGGACCTGAGGAGGAGGGAAGCTTACCCCTGCCTCCTTGCTGTTCACAGATAAGGACACCAGCTCTTTGGGGTCAGAGGGTATATAACAGGTCACATAACAGCGCTGGCCACGCTGCGGGGAGGGGAACTGCTGATGAGTGAGCAGTAGCTATTATGATTGTTAAAAAATGGCTGAGGTTTTAGGACAGGGAAGGAGCCATGGAACACAATCCCTGAGAAGGGTAGGAGGACCCTGAGCTCTCTGGCTGGGTGGCCTGGTAGGCAACTTACCTGGTGAGTGGTCCCCTCAATCTCTACAGGCACTATGAAGTCAGCGTTGTTGATTGGCTGGAAAGCAGAAAAATAAATGGGGTCGATATTGTAGCAAGGAGCACCCTACTACACCCCAGTCTGGGTCACAGTCACTGCACCACTCCCTGGACTGGTGAGGGAGCGATCCCAGAGACTCAACCAAGCAAACACCTGCCACTCCACTAAGCTGTTCTTACCAGGTATGAAATCCCCTTCTAGTTTTCTCAATTCTACTGAGAGTTTTAGAGTCTTCCTGAGTTAGCAAACATCCTGGTAAACAGATCAAGGCAAGGTCCAAGGCAGATTCAACCCCTTTTAGGCCTGCTCTGAATAGAGCCTTCTCTGATGTTTAGCAAGTGGGTGTGGGATGAGGGAGTGGAGTGCAGATGCAACTGACTGGCAATGCCTGGGGGGAGCAAGGTTCTCCAGCATTCTTCTCTGTAGCCTCCAGGAAGCTGTGATGCCAGCAGCCTGCCCTGCCCCCCCTCCCCCTGTCCCAATAACCACTCTTCATCATCAACATTAGGCTTCTTGAAGCCCCTGCACCCCCTTAGTTGGGGTTCTGAGACAGGTGTGTGAAGGAGGCGCCAGAGATCAAGTTACCTTAAAGGAGCTATGCACCAGAGTCTCATCCAGGTCAATGACTACGCAAATCCTTCCTTGATCTTCCTCTGTCACCTCTGGGAGCAAGCAGGTCCCTGGGATCTAAAACCAGAGTTGAGTTGCTGAGATGTGCGACTAAGAAAGCCCAATCGGTCCCCTAAGCAGAACTCTTGCAAGAGAGCTGGGCTCAAAGTGAGGTAAGAATCCCCTACCCCTACCCCTTCTTCCCCCTTTCCCAAATTCACCAACTGGAGAGGTATCATTTGAAGGTAGAGAAAGGAGAGACAAAGTTGTTGACTCTTGGCTTCAGCCTGCTCCTGGGACTATAAAGTGATCTGACACTGGTTATGGAGGCCAGGGCTGGTGAGATGAATACCAGCTTTGTCCCTAAAACCTAATGCCTTGCATATAGTGGGCCTTCAGCAAGCATCTGGAACAAATAACTCTCCAGGGCAGACTAGTGCCATTTAGGCATTGAGGCCTCACCCCAAGGGGCCACAGAGGGTTCTTAGCCTGGTAATGTACCATGTTAGAGTCACATACCTGATAAAACTGGTACTGGAGACATTGGAGCAGATCCGACTGTAGGAATAAAGGAGGTGATCAGTACCAAGCCACCACCACCTTCCCCACCTGCCCAAGGCTTCTGTGGTTGCCTCAAGCCTGGAGAGCGATTTTATCCCTAAAACCCGAGTTTCCCAGAAGGTCCTAACATGATAAAAGTGACTTTTCAGAAGAACCGGGTAGGAAAGGCAAGAGTCTTCTTTCCACATGAGGCCTGAAAATGGATGGAAAGACTCCCTAGTCCCAGCTGCCACCGAGTCTCAGCTGCAAAACAGGGAACTCCAGTCGCTGAGGCAGGGACAGAATCTGAGGCAGAAAGGGATTCTGCGCTGCCTGAAAGTGATTCCTTACTTTCATCTCTGGCTTAGTCCTGGAACCCAGGCTTTCCTCTGGGAACATGTTTTCTATGTCCTCCCTCTTTGAGGACAAGTGTGTGCATGGGTGGGGGGTTCTGAGCCCCTACGAAACATCAAGCCAGCCAGTGCAAAGCCATGTGGTTGGTGCCTGAAATGTGAGGAAAGGTGTCCAGAGGCTAGAAAGGCTTCCCCTCCTTTCTGCTACTAATGAACATGTAATGGCTGTAAAAAGTTGTGAATATTCTTAAAGGAAACGAAGAAGAAAAATTAATGCTGAAGAAAAATCCTAGCCCTTAGACAAATGTGATGTTGACGTCAATAGTCTCTTTTCCTATAATATACAATTTCACATTCTGCTTTGTGACTTAATATTGCACCTCAGTATCTTCCCATGTTATTGTGAATGCTTTGTGAAAACTAGCCACTTAGTAATACTGCCATGCTGTACTTTTTCTCCACTGTGGTTTTTCGCTAGTCTACGTATCTGTAGCCTGAGAGGATGGACAGTAAAACATCCTTTGGGGGAGAAGAACCAATAGCCATGGGATCAGAATGGGTTTTGGTCCAGACTGTCCCTACCCTTGAAACATCAAGACTTATTTTCTGACCACTGCGAGGATCACAGACACCCAGAGTGTCACAGACAGGAGAGTAATGGAAGGGGTATGTCAAGAGGGTGTCAGAATTTCAACTCCTTAGAGCTGACTTTGCATAGTAAGCAACAAAAACAACAAATTTAAAGCCAGAGAGACCGAGGTGGAAACCTACCACTACCATTTATTAACCATGAACTACAGGGGCTTAATTTCTCCAGTCTTAATTTCCATGTCAGTGAGATCCTGGTGACTCTCTGGGCAGGACAACTACATGGCCACCTGAGACAATGTATTATGCAAAGTGCCTTTGATAGTTCCTCAAACTTGAACGGATCTGAACTGCAGAGGCTCTCAGAAACCACAGGGATCTCCAGAAGGCTCACACTGCAAACAGGAAGCAACAGAAAGAAGCAGGACCACCACGTTAGAGAGAGGAAGGGTCTCCTTGGAGTCCCTGGAAATCTTTGCAGCCTCAGGTAAGGCTGCCTTGCTCACCAACTGTGGCTGCAGGAACGGCCACTAACCGTCCCTTCACAACACCCTCACCCAAATACCTTAGCAATGGTGTTGGCTTCCTCCTTATATGCAGAGAGCTCAGTGGAGGAGCTTGACTGGCCAACATGCTGGGCGCGAAAACAGCAGAAAAGGGCCTTGAAGATGTTACGTCCACGAGGCTTCTTAGGAGAGGACTTGGAGATCAGGCCTGGAATGGAGGGAATGAGGAGGCATTAGCTACAGGGTCTTTATTCACAGGTTCCTCTCCTCCCCCCATCATGTCCATTTTCCTCCACCAGGGTATATAGAACATGCCAGGAGAATGACCAAAGATAGCAGTGAACGTACATGTTTATTATAGCATTTTCTCTCTAAAGCATGAAGAGCAAGAGGTCCCTTTCTTTGGTTTGGGAAAAGAGCAGCAGAGGATGTCTATCCTGTGGCAGGGGAGGGGGCATCAAAGAAGGGGCTGGTAATTTATTTACCCTTTAAATTAACTTATAAAACCACAAGTCCTAAGACTACCACTCCAGATGAGAGGGTAACCTAGATCCCTTCAAGTTAGTGGAGCTGCACTTCTGCTTGGAGTCAGATGCTTTGTCAGCAGCAGAATGAGCTCAGTCTGCCCAAAACTCCAGACTAGAAAACAGAACAGTTGCAGGGAAGAAGCTAAAATTTGTACATATCCTGGTCTCTTTCCTACACTGGAGCCACTTTTCTTAATATTCCCTTCCCTCAAAGGTCCAGGCCTGGGTAAGCCACGGGCAGATAAAATCCTTTGAGACATCATGTCCAGCCTAGGGTTCTAGGGTGACGGACCAGCTTTTACCTGCAGCTGCCAAGTCCTGCATTGACAATTTAGGCTTTGGAAATATACCACCACTTTAACAGGAGACTGGGCAAGGTAGCCCCAGAAAAACCAAGCTGATACAAAAAACTATGGGAATTATAGAACCAACCACAGATGGACTGTAGAATATCTTTTCCAGTTCCTTTTGCTTTTAGACGGAAGTGTCGCACAACTGCTGGGGAGGAGTAGGAAGGTACAATAAGCACTGTGGCCAGAAGGTGGCACCACACAGCCACTGCTAGAAGGTCCTCAGTCACAGGTCTCCTCTCCTGAGGGCTTGGGCTGGAGATGGGCCTTCCAAATAGGTCTGACCCACTCCACTTTAAAGCACAGGGCCAGTTACCCTGCAGGAAAAATAAATGTCCGAATCTCCCGTCTTTGTGGGGAGAACAAAGTAAACAGAATGTGGCACTGAGGACATATTTTCCCTGTGTTGTTCTCTTTAAGAATGGAAGGGAAGGCAATGTGATGAGGATCACCCAGGAGGAACAGGCTCAGTGCTCAGAGGTCATTCTTGCAGAGAAGATTACCACCCACTTCGCTGGGCTGCTGTGGCCTTGGAAAGGACCTCCCCAAACCAAGGGTAAGGAAACGGACCCTGAATAGCAGAGAGGCAAGTGGCCGCACAGTCCCATGAGAACCAGTTCAGCCCTGACTCAACATAAAGGTGGCTGAGCTTTCCCTCAGCAGATGTGGCATCCCTGGGCCACAGTGAGCTGCACCTCCCCCAACCCCAGCTAGATCTCTTGACACACTGGTGTAGCCACTAAAATTTTTCAGAAAATGTTTGGATCTTTCTAGTAATTAGCCTAAAAATATGGGTATCACTCTTAAGCTCTTGGTGGGAGAACCAAGATCCAAGGACTGGGGATTTTGTCAGCAAAGTAGTTATACTGGGAACTTCCCTCCAAGGTCCCTGTCTCCAAGAAACAAACTTTAGAGCACTTAAAAAGAGACAGCAGGAGAGGGTCCTCGGCCACTTTCCTCCTCTTAATAATCCAGAGACTGCAGTGAAAGGAGAGCTTCTCCACCTGCCTGTACGGTACACATTCAATTCCAAGCCAGGGTCTCCGCAGACCTGACACAAAGCTCTAAGACCAAAGCTGAACCATCACATTTCCTTTGGTTTATGGTTTCTTCACACAGAACCACAATCAGAGGCTTAACCCAGGCATGGAGCCTTTCTTAAAAGGCCACGGAGCCTGAGCCTTTCCTAAAGAGGGGCGGTCAAGAACACATCCAGCATCTCAGTGACAGATGCTATGAAGGCTGAGTAATCCTGAGAAGGGGGGGGTGGGTGGGTGATGGGGGCAGCTGGCTGGGACCACCTGAGGCCTCATTTGTGGCCGCTGCAGGAGGTCTAGTGGATGGAATGACTTCAACCTTAGACAGCAAGCTTGATGGGGTAGGGCTCAGCTTGGTTTTGGACTCTGCAGGGCACAAAGGTCTTCTCAAAACACAATGTGATCAGGCAGCCTCCACGGGCCTCAAAGGCCACAAATGCTTTGATCTTGGGGCCAGGCAGTTGGAGCAGAACACAAAGCTCTGGTGCCTGGGAGAGCACCCTAGACCCTCAATGGCAAGGTCAGCACCCCAAATGGTCCTGACTACCTCCTCCCCCACCTCCCTCAATCCTTCCCTGGGCTGTCTTTCTACCATACTTTTACAAACATGGCCTCTGAGAATTCGCAGGGCCTCTTCAGCTTCCCCTCAATGCATTTACCTCCAGACATAACCTGCAAAGGCCTCAGTGGTATACATTTACCCCAACCTCTTGAGTTGAGGGGCTCAAAGACTTTGGCTAGCTGACTGAATGACTCGTGGACCTCCAGGGCCTCTGTCACTTTGAAGATCCAGGGCCTCTGGAGACCTTTTCTGATTTTAAGAGGTAGAAACCAAAAAGCCTCCTCGCTGTGAGAGGTGGGCAATGAAGGAGCTGAGCACCTAAAGTGTCACTTACATACCTCAGTCATGTTTACTGGGCACACATGATGTGCCAGGTCTGTGTTAAAACATTTTATTTGGTCCTCACTACAATCCCATTTGTGGCAACTACTTTTCCAAACTGAAGAACGAGGTTAAGTAACCTGGCTGGTGATCACATGGGCAGTATGATAGGATTTGAACCCATATTTGCTTTAACTAGAGCCAGGGCTCCAATGTCCACTTAGTTACTCTTGCAAGGGCTGCAGGTGATGGGGGCATGCTCAAGGTCTTTTAGCATGTTTGCCCTACTCTCTAGGATAAGCTGCTAAAGAGTCAGACTGGGGCCCAGGCTCCTTCTTCATTGTCTTCTTGGGTGAAGTCATGAAAGGTGCAAGAGCTAAGAGTACCAGGCTTTGGGATACCACTGGAGGACTAGCTTCTCTCCCACCCTAGTTCTGCACCTGCTCTGAGGCAGATACTGCTGGGAGATCAAGAGGACAATGGGGGAGGGGGAAGAGCCGGAGCCAGGAGCTTTGGTCCAAAACCTGCTTTGTTCAGTGGGTTTAAGGGTGAGAGGGAGCACATACCAGAGCGGGATCAGAAACTTGTGTCAAAGAGTCTTTCAAAGGGCTCCTTTCAGTCAGCAGTCAGCATTGTGTCCCAACAGCCATGTGCAGGCGCACCACCCCTCCCTGGTAATGGAGAAGAGCAGCAGACCCCCGCCCCCAAGCCAGGAGAGGAGCATCAAGCACAGGAGACTTTTCAGGCTCACAGGTGATTTCACTGCACATGGTTTCCCCAACAAGGGAGGGCAGGATTCCAGTGGGTGCCATGGCTGTTCTCCCTCCTTCATTCTGCTACCTGCTTTGTGGACACCCGGCCTCTCTGGGAGCTGCTGATGGACATCTTTTCTCCCTGCTCCGAATATCTTGTTTGGGGGTTAGAGGTCAGAGGACCAGCACAAACCAGTGGGGGGAGCTCTTGCTCAAGAAGAAAGTGGGCAGTGGCTGTAAATATAAAGCAGGCCAGTTCCTGGCTCCAAGGAGTCATAGGAGGGCAGAGTGTGAAGAGATGCCTAGGGAGGTATCCCTCCATCCCACCCCAGAAATCACCCAGGCTGGGCGCCAGCTCTGCCAGTTACTGATTCAGTTACAAACCTGAGTCTTCACTTCTTCATCCATAAACTGGTACAATAGCAGGACCTTACTCCTGACCAAAAGGGTAAACAAGATACTGTCTGCACAGTAATGTGCTGGATGCTGTGCTCTTGGTCACGGAGGTGGCCACCACTTGACAACCTCATTCCAGGAGGTCACAATGGGAGTCCTCCACCCCAGCATGTGGCTGAAGCGTAAGAACAGATGAGAAAGGTGCCGAGCAACAGTGACCACAGGCAAGTTTTACAAAGTCAAAACCACCTCTGTACTTTCTCCCAAATCCACCTCAAAAGCTGTTTTTCAAACTGCAAATTCCTCGGTTGGTATTCTGGAAACAACAGTAGTGAGGCTGTTCTACCTGAGATTAGTCAATGCTCTTCTCCACCATGATATCCACCACTGAGAGGACACAATTTCACTGTATCTGCTGCCTCTTAAGAAGTTGATGCATATAATGGATGTGTACAGACTCACACTTTTTACCTTTTACCTGGACAACATAATTTTTAACCAAGAATTCTTCTGAAGGTTTAGATATCACTGTTGCCAACAACACAGCTTTGTGTCCCAGCAAAGAAACTCTTCACATCTGCCTGGGACTCAGCAGAAGGCACGCTCTCAGGATATTGGATTGGATTTTAACAAGTCCATTCATGCAGAAGGATGTGTTTTTGGTTCATCTCTCAGTAGTATTTCCTTCTCCATCATCGCCCAGCCCCCCAGAGCCAGGATTTAGTCTGGCTATCACTATAAAATGGCCTCTTGGAGGGGCCTCCCTCCCCTTAGCTTTTGCAGGAAGGAGAGTATTTGGAGCATTTCCGGCCATCTTGGCTAGCTGCCTGGCCCTGCAGCCAAGATGCATCTGATTGGGGCTCCCCAATGAGAGGAGTCCTCCCAGGTCCTCAGTAAGGGGCATCTGTGCCTTGGCTAGAAATAGGCCCTAAAGTGCCAGGTGGACGGAAGGGCTTCTTGGACCAGCAGGTGAGCCAGCAGGGGAACAAGAGAGTGAGAGATGGCTAGACATCCCACACAGGGAAAAGATGAGAACAACCAGGAGGGCAGACCAGCCCCCAGCATGCTCAACTATTGACATTGTTGTCTCCAGCTGATAAGGCATGTGAGACCCAGTCAGTTCTGCACTGGTTCCCAAAGCTCCAAAGAACACTGGTGAACTTGAGAGCAAAGGTAGTTCTAGCCACATTGTTTAGGTTGCTTGGCTCAAACCAGCATGCTCCATTCTGGTGCCCTTCCTGTGCCAGGGCAGGTTGGGGGGGGGGGGGGGTTGTTCTGGTAGCTCTTGTTTTTCTAAGAAAGGAGGACTTCTTAAGTCTGGGGTCTTAATACTCTTTGTGGAGTGGGAGTGGGGGGGGTTCATTGGTCATGGATCACTCCACTCCCTACCTTGCCTGTTTTTTCCCTGCCCACAGTCCCCTTTCTCCTTAGCAACCTGTCACTGATCCCAGCACAGGGCCTCAATTTTAGGGACTCTCCTTCAAGAACTCAGTTTTTGGAGTGGGGGAGCCCTGGCAACTTCTGAAATATGATCAAGATATAGTAAGTCCTTACCATTGTCCACAGGAACTATGACTTTAAGAGAAGACACATTTATATATAAGCAAGCCTTTGAATAATGTCATGTTATTCAATGTGGACTGGACATTTTTTCACACAAACGTTATGAGGAAATGATGAATGAAGTGACAAGAAACCAATGATATTCCAGGACCTATTTCCGAATCAGCCATTAAGAGTTGTTGCCAAAACACCCTCCTGGACAGCTCCAACATGTCCGGATGGAGATGGGGTTTCCAGAAGCAGCAGCAGGTCCTAGACTGGTCTAGAGGACTCTGGAGGCTGTCAGGAAGTGAATGGCCCACCGAGGTAGTAGGAGGCCTCTTCTCTCTCAACTCAGGGACAGCGAGGGCAGAAGTATTACAATGGAGGTTGGAAGTTACACTTGGCAACCTGTAGCTTCCCTGTCCCCTTTGTGAGGGGCTGAGAAGGATCCTGTAGGAAAGAGGCTGAAAGAAACCTGCCAAGCAGAACACCAACACCCTTTTTGGTGGCTGTTTCAGTATCTGCCTGGATCTCTAGCCTGGGACTCGTGGAGTGCCAGAATCTGGTGCAAACATGAAGAATCTGGTGCCTTTTTCCTCTCCAGCCACATCAGTCGGCTTAGCTAACACAGATGTGGTGAGCAGGATGGAGCAGCAAAGGCACAGGCAAGACGAGGAACTGATTTCTGTTTCTCCTCTGATCGGTATACAACAAAGTGGTCACAAGGTATCAAGGACTCGAGTTTAAATCCTGGCTTTGCCACTTTTATGGTATGTGGCCTTGGGCCTCAGTTTTTGACTTGTAAAATGCAAAGTTTAACGTTACCTATTTTATAGGTGTGTTATGAGGAGCTTACAATGTCCTGGCCTCAGTACAGGCTCAGTATCAGCTACTAGTCATTAAGTACAAAGCACTTTCATACCCTTATCTTAGTCTTGATCTCAAGAAGTTCACATTGAAAGAGACCACAGAGATTTCTCATTCTAGGGTCACACAGAGGTAGTGGCAGTGCCAAGTCTGGTAACTGACCTTTTCTGAGATTTCACAGAAACCAATCTCTCTCTCTCTCATTCTCTCTCTCACTCTTTCCCTGGGCATGCGCTCGCTCTCTCGCTCTCCCCCTCTTCCCCCCCTCTCTCTCACACACACACCCCTAATGAGACTAGCCAACCAGTTCCCTCCTTCCTCTAGTGGCTGGCCTCAAAGGAGGATTGGAAGGAGTCTGCCAGGAAGGGAGTACCAGGCAGTCCGACCCACCTCCACATTCACCTGCTCCTCCACACCCCTGAGCAGCATCTGGGAAGTGAAGTACACTAGCACTGGTGTGTCTGCCTGAGATAGCACTGACCTGAAGTCAGTAAACCTGGTTCTGGCTCACCTCAGTCCCTCAAACAGCTTTCTGGTCTTGCCTAAGTCACAGCAACCTCTCTCTAGTTGCTTCCTCACAGGTCAACTGGGAAAGGTCTGCCCTGCACAGTCCTTACAAGATGGCTTCAAACCACCTGAAGCTTGAACTCAAAGGAGCATGATGCTGAATGTGAATGGGTCTTACGGTTAAGGCACGACTCTGGAGTCAGATCCTGGCTGACAATAACCAGCACCTACTCTTAGAGAAGGTATGCTGGCCCTCTCAGAAGTTGTCCTCATCTGTCAAGTGGAAGTAATTTCCATAGCATGAGGTTGTGAGGATTAAATGAGATACTAGATGTAAAATGTTTGGAACAGTGCTGAGCCACCCTGAGTACTTATCTACGGTAAGCACTCTAAGTACTGTTGGTGAGAATCACTGGGTAAGTGAGGGTTATTACTCTCCATTCCCACTCAGAAAACTTTCAAATCACCTCTAAGAGCCACAGGATCTTATACAAACAGCAGAACTGGAACCCTCCAGGGGACTTTTCCTCTTCAGGGCTAAACAGGCATTTGGGGCCATTGCTGTGCTCACCTGGCTCTGGTCCAGGGACACCTGTCAGAATCACAGGGGGCATTTGGAACATATGCATGCCCAGCCCACCTGCTCATGCTGGGATTAGGTAGGACCCAGGTGGGGCCTATATTTTTAGTAAGTGTCACAAGAGATTCTGATGCGTATCTCTGGCAGAGAGCCAATGTCCAAAATTTGCAATGGTCCCTGACTAACCCTTACAGGACTGGAGGGTGATTCAGCCAGAGTTCCCTTGGCACCCTCTCCCTACCATCTCTCATGGGCCCAGTGTCTTTGCAAAGTCTGAGAACTTGTGCCACAGGGTCTGATTTTCCTTTGAAGGCACCTGAGAAAGACTAAAATCTGCTAAAATCTGCCAGTCCTGTTCCTGTGAGGGAGGGTCTGGCCCTATTCAATTCTGAAACAGAAGAGCAGGGATCCAGGTCTGTTGTGACTTTCCATAAATCTACATGGCTCTCACTAGGGTGAAGGCCACAGTCATTCTCTGAAACCAGTGAGAGTGGGAAAACAAATTCTGTAGGATGCAAAAACTATTAAATAAAAGAAGGTATAAAATAAAAATTATAAGAACAAAGTTTGACTTTTAAAGGTTGGGGTTAAACTAGAAAGATCTGGAAAGGGAAGAGGAAGGTTCACTCAAAGATCAAGTTAAAGGCTACCCCCTAGAATAGTTCATGAATAAGCAAGGAGGAGGCCTGTTCTGCACAGAGGAAGGCTCAGGGGTCGTTGGAGAACACATTCAGGTGCAGGCACACTCAGAGACCTAAAGAGACCTGGGCACTCAGAGACCTGGGCACTCTGCTGGACAAAGAAACTGTTCTAGTTGGCCTCTGGTCCAGTTCTCTTTGATTTCTACCAGTTCCTTCCTAAGATTTGCATGTTAATGAGCTCATCTGCATCCCAGTTGGGAACAATTATTCCTCCATTTCGAAACCAGGAGGGGAATGATGTCAGGGCCACACCCAGCCCATCTTCCCAAGACAAGTGAGTTAATCCTGTGCTTCTCAAGCTAACTGGCCTCAACAGGATAAAAACCAAGTTAATACTGCTTTTGTACCCCAAAGCCACAGCAGCAAAGACTTAAGAAACATCTAATTTTTTGTTAAAACCCCAGTTTTTCCCCTTTACTTGTTATCAGTAAGCTTCAGCCTATGAAGTGGCTGGGGCTAGGGATTCTGGTTCGAGTCCTGCTCGGGACAACACAGAGAGACCTAGTTGTGTGGTGGAGCATGCCTGTAACCCCAGCTATCTGGGAAGCTGAGGCTGGGGATTGGCTTGAGTCTGTGGTACCCTGGGCAACGTGAGCCTGCGGTTCCACAGGCAAAAATAGCGAGACCTAGTCTTAAAAAAAAAAAAAAAAAATCCGAATCTCATCGGGTTCATTAACTCTCAAAGCAAATGCAGACAACAGGAGACTGTAGCACACAAGTTGTCTTGAGTATACCATTGCATCCATTTCTGAGAGGCTGGGCCACACTCAGGTTTGGACTTCAGAGACTTGCTAGGAGGTACACAGCCTCCACCCTCAAATGCCCAGGTGCCAGGTAGCAGTGCAAAAGCATTATGGCTCAAGCTACAAGTATCCATGCAAATCAAATCCCATCCCAAATGGCATCATCTGTAGCAGTCTGTAGCAAGCCTGTCTGCTCAGTGGCAGAGGTTGGTTCTTCCAGAAGATCCAATCCCCCATATATCAGTGACTCCTCTGATATCCTCTACATCGCTCTTTTGACAATAAAACCCTCATGACTATGTACTGGTTTACACTGTGTACCCTGGAAAATAGGGTACAGAGTAGTAGTCTAGCTGGGTAAAAAAGGGACTTTAACATTTACCAGTCACCTAAGTAACCAGGTGTTACAGTTGTAGACGTCAACATTCTTATTTTGTAATAAGCCATGAAGAACATTAGTCACTTGCCAAGACTCTTAATAGGTAAGGCAGGGATTTGCACCCTGGCCTGGAGCAAACAATTTTGCTGCTGGAGCAATTCGCTGAAATAACAATGTACACCTTAAGCACTGCCCTTGCACTGACCCACTTTCCCTTATCCAAGAACCAAATTTCCTGAGATGGGAAGAAAACACAACACCCAAAAGAGAGCAGGAAGAAACTCGAGAAGGAAGACACATGTCTGTATTTAAGTGTGTACATATTACATATTGTCTGTCCCATGATACTTTAAAGAACACAGCTTACGAATGAATTCTCCACAGAACAGCTGGGATCATCAATTCACCTTGGCTATAGTATTTATCACTTTAATAAAACATGACCACAAGTGCTTCGGGTAGGCTCTTAGAGAGGATGAAATGGGACCTATCTACCACACAGCTTCTTTTAAGACCCCTATAGTTGAGAAGGTACTACTTCCTCTGCTATCTCAGAAGAGTTTTTCAAGATAAATTCCTAAGTCCTATTCAGTTGGAAATTCTGCAAGTCAAACCCAGCAGCAGAACTGCAAACTCCAAGTCCCAGAATGTTAGGCATTTACAAACTTTGTTGCTGAGTTAGCAGCGCTCCCTTGGGATTCTTGGGAAGGAGCAAACACTAGCTTAAGTCACACACAGGCCTCTCTACCCTACTCCAAGATGGCACAAGGAATAACAGTAGTCACAGAAAGGTAAAGACAGAGCCTGGGCAAGGGGAAACAGTGGGCTGGGCAAGCCAATTATAAACATGCACCCTATAGCGACCCAGAGTAAGGTAAGGAAGAAAACCCCAACAAGCAGCACTCTAACCTTATAGGCCGTAACTACAACCATAATAAAAGATGTTTGAGCTTCTTCATGAGAATAAAGCAACAATTCTTCCTTACTGGGAGCTACGAAAGTTTGTTACCATCATACTTCTTAGGGATGGCGGATTTACCAGAACCTATTCAGTTCTGTAGATGAAAAGATGAAATCAGGGCTTTGGCATCCTCTTCCTGAGAAGAGGCATCACCTGGGGTGGGGGGTGTCTCAACTCCCCCAAAGGGCCTGTGGGTCACTTTTCCAGCTTTGCAAGAGGCTGCCTCTACCAGCTCACATTTCACATGGGGGGGAGGGGGGAGTGTGGGTTACTGGTTGGGTCCTATTTCCTTGTCTTTTCCCCCTCTAACCCCCAAACCTATGGCACAACCTCCCAGCAACAGGGAGATGCCCTTATGTATGATGGCAACAATTGATTTGTTCTTTGGTCAAAATGATAACTTTCTTTTTTTTGGATCTTACATACAACCCAGTCCTGGCTGTACCAGGAAGCCATTTCACCCACCCATCTGTCTGCAAAGAAGATCCAATTTTGGCCCTTTTATCATCAATGCTTTCAACAACTTTGTTCTACTTCCCTACTGTAATTACTTTTGAATCATCAACACACTCAGCCAGCCAGCATTCTGAGACCAGAATTCTAAATAAAAAACCAAAAAGACCAAAAACAAACAAAAAACACCAAACCTGCAACACCAAACCAGCAAACAACTTCACTAAAAATCACCCAAGTCAGGAGTAATTTATAAATAAATAAATGTCCCCTAGAAATCACTCTTCTCCCTTTTCCAATAGAAGGCAGGACAAGATGGGATGTTGTGGAGGAGGGCAAGGAGCGCCTAATCAAATCATGTGCTCTCCAGGCCTTTTTGTTTTGCTTTTTAAAAAAAGATGCAGAATTTGTAAATGATAAGTCTGTGTAATAATTAGAACTTGGAAAGTTGGTTTAGTGGGCTAGATGCCCCGATCAGCCTAGGAATAAAGTATGCCCTTTTTGGAGTGCAATCAAATTATATATGAGGAAGAGACCCATGGCTGTAGGCCTGAAAATTTGGACTCCACCAGGGATTAGTTTAAAGGACAAACCACATACAGAAAGAAAACAAAAAGCCCTAACTTAAAAAAAAATCCAACCAGCATCAGTAACTGAACACTGTGAAGAAGCCAGCTGCCTTGCTTTCAGTCAGCTATTCTGAGTCCCACCACTTGCCCTGGTAGATGAACACTTTCACCTCTGACTTGTGAGAGGCCCCTTCTGCACACCATTCTCCTGGTGTGGTCCTAGAAGGCACCCTCTTGAGTATCTGCAGGAGAAGAGGACCTGAGAAGCAAAGCAAGGGTGTTCATACCCCTTCTCATAAACACTGCTCCCTCTGGAATCTTTCCACACCCAAATTTCCTCCCTTTTAGCCAATTCTTAAAAGTCCTTTCCTGGGATGACGGCTGCAAGAGAGTGAGAAGAGGCAAGAGTGAAGTTACCAACACAGAAGGCCTGCCTCCTCGGGCTTCAGCGGTTTGGATAACAGAGGCGGTGAAGTTGTGCCTGGGTTACACAGCCAGATTAACAGGCAGGGGCTTGGGCAGAGGCTGGGCTCTGGACAGGTATGGCTCTATCCCTCCAAGGGGGAAGGTTTATTTAAATAAAGGCCAGCAACACATACTGTTTCACCCCTTTCCCACTTTTCGGCCAGTGTAATGAGGTTGACACTACCAGCCTACCTTCTTTGCCCCAGGTCACTGAGGGAGGACCTTGGGGACGTGAACCCCAGGAATAAGTGATCTGCTAATATTGCCAAATAGGGGGATGTGGGGGCCACCAAAGCCCCAGAGCGACCCAACCCCCTCTCCGGTTCCCCCCACCCCCAACCCCTCCCCCAGGCTTTAGGCCTCATCTAGTTCAACTGCAGCACAGGCCCTTCGCGCCCGGCGTTGGGGGGGGTGGGGGGGAAGGGCGGGAAAGTAGGAGGTGAGGTGGTGGTCGAGGGAGGGTCGGAATGCTCCGCAGGGGTCCCAAGAGAGCGCTCTCCTCAGCCTCAGGGCCAGGTGGCCCCAGTCCGGTAAGTTCTCCAGAAAAACAAACCAAAAAAACCAACACGACGCCAGCCTTCACACCCCGCGGAAATTCTGACCGCTATTTTAGACACATTCCTCAAGACCCGAGGAGGAACATGAGGATGGGGCGGGGGCGCGGGGTGAGGAGTTTCGGGGCCTCCACCACGACCAAACGAAGAGCTTTCCCCCCCTCGGGCTCCAACCTTTCCCAGCGGGGGGAGAGGCCTCGGCTTTCGCGCTCTAGTCCGTCCCCCAGCCCATCCAGGTGGGGGGGCCGCGACCCCCCTATAGCGCCTCCATCAGACTCTCAGGAAGGCGGGGGACGCGAGCGGCTGCCCACGAATAACTCGCACTTTCCCTCTGCGCGTTTCAGAAACACGGCGGGTCTGATGCCATCCGGCGAATTATGTAACCAGGGACACCGCTCCGGGGCTAAACAAACGCGGCTCTGTGTGCGGCGGCGGCCCCGGGGAAGCGCACCGGGGCTGGGAGGGGCTCCGGCCGGGCCTCGGGGTCGGGCTTGCTCGCCAAGTGAAGGCGGCGGGAGGCCGAGCGGCAGGAGCCCCGCGCCGCCGAAGCCCCCCGCGCAGAACCGCGAGCGGGCCGAGCTGGGTCCTGCAGGGCTCGGCCCCTCCCCCACCGCGGCCGCCCCCGCCTCCGGGCTATGAACTTGGTCCCAAGTCCCGCCGGACGCCGACACGGCCCGCGGCCAGAGCGATCTCGGGCCAGGGGAACCCTGCGAAGCATGGAATTCCAGCCCCGGCTCCCTTCCAGATCGGGCCCCCTCCCCACTTTTCCTCCCGCGGTCCAGGGGCAGCGGCGCTCCGTAGTGCAAGAAAGTGACGACCCCAACTCTGGAGGCGCGGGTCTCGTGCTTCCAAGGGCTACCCCGCAGTCTCAGCTGCTGGGGGAGGGGGTGCAGGACGGGGTGACAGCTGCGTGGATGACGCCCCTCCCCCTCGGGCGCCCGGAGGCCTGGGCCTGGGGCCCGCGCGGCCCCCACGGGGGTCTGAGTGCAACCTCGCACGCGGGGGCGGGTGGATTGCAGGGTACGGTCGGAATCTCCCGCTCCAAGCGCCGGGCAGGCGGGGGCAGGGCCTCGGGTCCGGGGCTGTGCGACCCCCTCTCCGCCCGGGGGCGACGCAAAGTTTTGGGAAGTTGCTGCCCCTACCTTGCTTGGTGAGCACCAGGGCGTCTTCCCTCCGCGCCTGGGTGATGATGGAGCCGTGTTCCATCTAACAATCCCGCGGGCCCGGGCTGGCTGGGCGGGAGGACGGGCGAGCGCGCAGGCTGGGCTGGGCTGGGCCGGGCTGGGCTGGGCTGGGGGGCCTGGGCGGGGGCCCGCTCCCGCTCCCGCTCCGGCTCCCGAGACTCCGACTCCCACAGCTGTTCACATCCCTGCTCTCCTTCCCTCCCAGAGCCGGGAAGGGAGGCGGCCCGTACGGAGGGCGGCCGGCCCGGGCAGCGGCTCCCCCGGGTGCCCCCGGCCCCGATCCCCCGGCGGCAGCTCCGGGCTCCTCAGTTTGGGTCCAACATGGAGAATCCGGAGCGAAAACAAGAGGAGGAAATGGGACACGGGGCGGTTTCCAGGCTCCCCCCTCCCCTCCGTACTCCAGATAAACAACCCGCGGCTGCAGCGCCCACCCCCGCGCGCCTCCTGGCTCTGGACGCGGCCTCTCCACCGCGCGCCGGCTCCTCCGGTTCCAGAACACAGTCCTAGGCCCGGGGACCCTCCACCTGTGAGCAACCGGGGCTGTGGACCAGCCGAGCTTTGCTATTTTGTTACGGAAAAAACGAATCCCCGAGGGGGGTGGGGTGGCGGGCGGGCGGGCAGGCTGGCTGGGGAGACTTGAAACTGCCCCGGCGCTCCGATTGGCCCTCTCGGAGAAAAGGGGCGTGCCCCCTTCTTACTATGCGGTGCGAGGACCCAACAACATTCCAGTCTCCACGGCCACGCCCCCGGGCCACTCCCCCCTCGGCGGCAGCGGCCTCCCAGTCTCTTCGGCCACACCTCCTTCCCAACTACTTAAAAGGACACTCCAAAGCTCACGTTTCCCTGCTCGGAGGTGGCATGGTGACGCCCTTAGGGTAATCACATCAAGTCCCTCAACCTAAGTCAAGTGGGGCTAGCACGGGAAGATGCTGAGCAGTTTTCTTCCTGCTAGACCCACTGTTTCACAACCACGAGATCCCAGGGAGATATAAATGGGTGCAGGCAAACTCCAGATTAGCATTGGAACTGAGCTCAGGTTGGTGTGACCACCCACACCAACCCAGCAAGAGCCCATTCAGGGTTTATCCCCTTTTGCCAACCTAGCCCTACCCCCTGGCTCCTACCTCCAACCCCTTAATCTCAGCTCCAGTTTAGATGGAAGAGTTTGGGCTCTGCGGACTCATGCTAGCTCCCTGCTCTTTAGACCCCATGCACCCTCTGTTGGCTATGGCTCTTGGACTCAGGCCTCTGCTCAGGGTTATAAGTGAGGGGTGTACATTTGTTCCCCAGAAATGGTAGCTCCAGGAAGACAAGCTTCAGCTCAATATCAGATCTTTTCTAGTGAGTTGATCTGTCCACAGGTGACTGGACCCATCTTGGGAGAAAGTTAGCTAGCTGTTCAAGTCAAGGCTGGCAGGAGTGATGTGGAGTGAGATTGCACCGGGTGGCTGCCAGGCTGTTTCCAACCATAATAGTGTAAGATCAGAGCCGGGCACGGTGGCATGTGCCTGTAAGCTTCAACTTATGAAGCGGCTGGGTTTAGGGATCACAGTTCGAGTCCCGCTCTGGGCAACATAGCGAGACCTAGTCCCAAAAAATAGCTGGGTGTGGTGGCGCATGCCTGTAATTCCAGCTAGCTGGGAAGCTGAGGCTGGGGATTGCTTCTGTCCGTGGTACCCCAGACAACATGAGCCTGCAGTTCCATGGGCAAAAACAGTGAGACCTAGTCTCAAAAAAAAAAAAAAAAAAAAATAGTGTAAGATTCAGGCTGGGCACCGTGGCACACCTGTAATCCCAGAGCTGGGAGGCTGAAGCCAGGGATTGCTTGAGTCTGCGGGTTCGAGACTACCCCGTGCAACATAGCGCGACCTAGCCTCTGAAAAATAGCCAGGTATGGTGGCAGGCACCTGTAATCCGAGCTACTTGGGAGGCTGAGGCTAGGGATCACTTGAGTTGGCGGGTATCTTGGGCAACATAGCGAGACCTAGTCTCTAAAAAAAAAAAAAAAGTGTAAGATTCAGTGGAACTCACCTGCCAAGGAAGGGCTTCCAGAAAGGTCAAGACTTCTCTGGTCCTCGGGTTGGGGACAGATGGCCTTCTTGCAGCAGTTTGTATTGCCCAGCATGCACCGGGTCTCACTGGGGTTGGAGGACAAGAAGGCCACATCTTAATTCACCAGATACTAGCAAATATTTGTGCTCCATGGGCCCTCCTTAATGATGATAGGTGAGGTTGTGATGTGTATGTGCCTTAAAAGTGCTCGTTCGTGCCTGTTCCTTCTGCTCCTACACATACATACACAAAGCCTTTTTATATAACACCATTTTAATGGAAATGCTGTTTTTCCAAAATGAGAGTAGCTGTTACAGAAGATGGGAATGATGCTTATGTAACTTTAAACACTGAGTTTGGGTAGATCCTAATTCATTAACAGAAGGGGAAAGGAGGAGTTCTCACATATCTGCCTCCTGTCATTATCAAAAAATCATTAAAATGATAGGATTTTTAAAGGTAACTCTTAAGTAGTCAGGTTGCTAAGGGACCTTTTTGGGTCCTGCCCCCACCTTCGTGCAAGGTAGTTCAGTAACAGCAGGAGGAGTGCAAGCAGGAGTTGAGGACTGAAGATTGAGGGGTATCTGCTATCCCCAACTCTGTAGTGTTGGGCAAGAACTTCACATTTCCCCTTCCATTTCATTATCCTTATTGATAATCCTTTCCCTCTTTTGTGGTTTACAAAGTCTTTCACATATATTATCTGTCTTATTTTATCTCATGTCTTTGAGATGCACAGAACAAATATGCTCATTTTGTAGATGAAACAGGATCTAGAAAGGCTAATTGACTCACCTGAGGTCTTACAGCTTGTTCAGAAGTGGAGGGCTAAAAGTTGTCTTTAGTTTATAAGACTAGAACATTGACAGGTTACTATAGTTCCTTTCATATCAGAAGGATGGATACACTAGAACATAATCACTGTCTTTTCCTGCTATGTATCACCTCCTCTGGGAAATCCAGATACCATTCTCACTTCACTACTTTATACCCTCCTACATCCTCTCTCAGATCACGTAGCATCATATTTAGTCACTGCTGGTTTGTTTACTGGCTTCCCAACCAGAAGATGCTTTGAGTCTGGGGACTGTGTTATTCATTTTCAATCTCTTGCCATAGCAGGCAGCCTTATGTGTTTGCCACGTGAGTCTTGACTCTATCTTAACCACTGTTCTGGTGAGAAACATTTTATTTTATACTGTAAAGTAACTGGAGCAACACTTACCCTTGCTGTGAACATGCATGTTGATATTCTCTATTAATTTACTTTTTTCCCCTAAGTTGCTGGTCATGCAAGACTCACTCTGTAGCGGGTGCCTTCTGTATACAGGGTAGCTGTTTCTGAAAGTTGCAGAGGTGATGGCTCTCAGTATCTCTTTCTCGGAGATCATTATAGGAAGAGACCCCAGGAGACACATAGGTATAACAAGAACCAGGACAGAGGGTTTAGATGAGAAAGGGTCGCTGAGAGGCCTTATGAGGACCTGTGTTCTCCAGAGACAGCAAGCAGTGACAGCTTATTTTGTAGGTGAAACAGGAGCCTAGGAGCCTCAAACACAGACAGGCAGGACCTGGACTCTCGATGTGAAGAATTTCTCACTGCCATTTGACTATCCAGGTCTCCACCCCAAGAAGACTTTCTGGGTCATGATGGACCTCTTTCCTATAGTTAAGAGGAGGGAGGTGGTGAAAGGCATGTGGGCATTCTAAATTCTGCCTAAAACAGCCTCATGAACAACCTCCTGCTTCCATCCTGGACCAGTGGTTGTCTATGTGACTTTGGGTGATTGACTAGTCAAGGATGATAGCTGAAGTCGGGGTTCTCTTCCATGAGAACTCTCTTAGACCCTTTTGGATCACCTACCTGCTCTATCCCTTTCCCTCATCTGGAAGGCTGGTGAGAGGCAGTTTGGAAATAGCAGTTCCCCCACCCCACCCAGAAAAGTGGGGTAGTGAGGGTGGAACTCAGAGAAGTAGCTGTCCCTGTCTGACTCCCATTGGACTGGGTGTTCCTGCACCACCGAGGTTTGGGGGAGGAAACAGAGCTGTGGAAGCTTCCTCTATGGGAGATGCTGGCTGCTCCAGACCTTGCCCCCTCTCCCCACAGAAAATAAACACAGGATTGGGCCAAGGAATACTTTACATGACCTATGATGTCATGAAACGTTTCTTTTTTTTTTTTTAAGTTACAAGTGGAACACATCTATTTTCTTGGTTTTTCTGATTGTTTCTGCCTGTAGAATTTCAATTCCTGTTTGTGTGTAACTGGGAAGGTGGGGTCTCAGCACTAAGGTTCTGAGGCCCTGTGCTCTGCTGTCACCAGGCCTGTGTGGTCCTTTTCTGGCTGTTCAGGCAAGGTTATGAGGGTGAGGGGCTGCTGAGGGAGGGAGACCCACTGACAGTGACTACACAGCAGTCAGTAGTGCCAGTGTTGAGGGACTAAGGGCATGGCAGTGGGTGTAGCTTCTTTGAGCCTGAAAAACCTCCTTGGGGCCTCAGATTTAGGATGATGCATTCTACAAAGTGCAGCATGCTCAGCTTCCAGCCCTTCTATTTAGTTACTTAACCTCTGGGTTTGGTGTTTTCATATTAAAATGGGGATAGTTAATGGTATCTATTTCATAAGTTTTGGTGAGGCTTAAATGAGATTATATGTGAAAGTTTAAGAACTGAAATACTGATGTGTTCATTAAGTACTACTGTCATCATCATCATCATCATCATCATCATCATCAATCATTTCTTCTAAACCTCTTCCTTCTGCATCCATCATCTGGCCAGTTCCCCAAACTAGAAACCCCAATTTACCCCAAACACTTCCACCTTACTTTTGTCCACCCCCAATCAGTCCTGAAAACCAATGGTTCTTCTTCTTACAAGTGCTTGCAAGACCTTCTCCTTCTTTCCATTCCCATCGCTGCTGTCTTGGGAGACTGGAAAGACTCCTGATCAACCCCTTTCATTCTCTAGGTCCCAAGTTCAAATTCACCCCTGGATCTTTTAGAAGATGCAGATGAGATCCGGTCCATAGGACAGCTGTTCCCCAAGACATTCAGGATGAAGCTCAGTTGCCTATAGGGAACTAAAGAAGCTCTCTTGGTTTACCAGCCCCCCACCTACACCTTCCCTATATGCACCCATGCCTTTGTTCTGAGGAACTTAACTTCCCCCTCCATTCTTTGCCATGCTATGCTCCAAACCTTTGCATAGGCAGTTTTTTCTGATGACTCTATCCTTTCAAATATAATTCAAGTGCTATCTCTTCCTCAATGGCCCAGGTTCCAATCTTAGATGCTTCTCTATGCTCCTGTGATTTTGACAATCTCCCAGACTTCCCATCCTTATCCCAGTGTAAGCACCTTCAGGGCAGTTACTGTCTTAAATTCACACCTCTAATGCTGCTCACAGCCTGAACACAGTAGGCTCTGGTGGAAGCCAGTCCAGAAAGACACCTTCTTGGGCACTGTTGATACCTGGGACACCAAGCCAGAGAGGCTGAGAGGCAGGATGATGACCTGACCTCTTAGGCACTCTGTCTGCCACCTAGGACGAGCTGAGCTTAGGGGCCTGGGACTAGGGCCTAGAGACATACCACAGCTTTTGAAATAAGACCAAGTGAAACCAACTGAGGTTTGCTGGCAGGCGAGAATTCTACCACTGAACAGGCAGACACTCTTCCTCAAGCATTCAGAAAGGGCTCGTAGGGTGCAGATTCTTGACCTTCCCATCCCCTTGGTCAGCCTGCAGCAGTGTAGACATGGACATAGGAAACTGCTTGCGGCCCAGGCAGGCCAGGATTCTCACAGCTCTTTACCTGGGTTCCTAGGGAGCTAGCCCTCCCCCTTACTCTAGCCCCAGTATTGGGTGGCCACATGAGCTGCGCCCACCCCCCCAACCCCCCAGCAGCCTTTAATCTCCTGGCTCCTGCCTGCCCTTTTCCTAAATAGGGAAGTGACAGGAGTAGATCGAATTTCCCTGCCACCGCCTGTATTTACGGAGCCAACCCTCCACCTTCCCTGCAGACGCTACCCAGTCCAACCTTCCCCAGTAGCATGCTGTGGGGAAAGGCAAGAAGGGGCCCCTCCTGTGCGCCCCACCCCCATCCTTCCAGTTGTGCTGCCTGGTTTCAGGCCTTCCCACAACCCCCTCCCGGCACCACTCCCGCCCCTCTAGGGGCACTGCTTGGGTCGCACATTCCAAACCCCAGGCGTCCCTTTGAGGTCAGTGGCATGGTGGGGGTGGAGCAGCAGGACACCCCTGACCCAGGCTGGACACTTTCGAGGTTTCCCAGAGAAGCAGATTCTGGCTTCTCCTCCCCAGGCGTCAGGGAGAGCAGATTCTTCTTGTTGGCCTCTGGCGATCCACGAGTGATGCACAGTGGGTTTTCCCCCTCAGCGCTTACTATGTGTCTGGCAGTTGCTGAACACTAAGGGGGCTTAACCTTCAGTCCTTCCTGTGAGCCAGGCAGGAGCCACATACCTTTCCCTTCAGAAGGCACTGGCCAGGAGTCACCAAGGCATGCCAGCTTGAAGGGCTAGAATTTCAACTCTAGGCCAGAGATATGACCAGGGAGGTGAGAAATCTGAGCCTGCCTCTCAGTTTAGACTAAGAACTAGCCTTGTAAGGCAGGCCAGAGTCAAGAAATGTGTCCCACTGTTAAACCTGGGTCGCAGGCATCAGAGAGCTGGCATTTGTGGGGGGAATGAGAGGATTGATTTCCTTCTGGGATGGTCAGACACATTCTAAGGTACCAGATGTGCCAGAACTGATCCTGCTCCTGTGGAAGGCGGTGGGTGTGTCTTAGCTTGGCGTGGGTGGGAACGGGAGCAAGTTGATTGGAAGTGTAGGCACTGTCCTCAGTCAGCTTGTGTAAGAAGTATGGCGTTGTATACTTTTAGAGAGAGAACCAGACTAGAGATTAGAGGGCAAGCATATTTTGGATGGAGGAGTAAGGTTGCATTTTTGGGTGAGCATCTGGAAACAGAGGACTCTCCATAATAGGGGGAGGGCCCACATTCTGCCACTTCTGTGCAGCTGCATTGGCCTAGCTTCTGGGAATGGAACTGAGTTACTGCTGGAAGCTACTACATACTATGGGAGGCTGGCTGGTTCTGAGGAGACAATGTGGAGAGGAACGACCTCTTTGCTTCTTGGCTTTGAACTTGCATCGGACATTTTGAGATCCCGGGATGGAGGGACATGTAGAGATACTTGGAAGAGATGTGGGTGATTGACACTTGGGAAGACTGACAATGGCAATTGTTATCTTGATTTCTATGTTGATTTTGCTTCTTTTGTCCCATACTTGTTTGGCCCCTTATACCCCTTTCCTATGATTCCCCACCTGAAGGTACCTTAGACATGTGGCAAGCTTTCAGGCCTTAGTGGCACCACTTCAAGACACCCCTGTTTGCCTGGGCATTTACCCATGAGGGGATGGGTAACTTGGGTGTTTTATTTGAAAACAATTATCCTTTTTTTGTCTCCCTCTCCGTACACTAATCCTATTCAAGTTCTTTCACACTAAGTATGCTTTGTCTTTGTGGACTTGGATGGCCAGACACATTTAGACCATGCATATTTGGGGCTCCCAGGGTACCCCTCAGTCACATGCTAACTATCTGTTCACTCATTTGAATATGTATTGAGGCCTTGATATATGTACCATTTGCATAATCATTGACTCCATTCCTGTGCAGTAGGCCCTCTCTGAGGCCCAGAAGAAGACAATTCTTGTCCTCCTAGAGCTTATAGGCTAGTGGGAAAGTCAAATAAATGAGGGAAATGTATAGTGTGCTGTGCTAAGAACCAGAGGGGGGAGGCATAGCCATAAGCAAGCTCAGAGGAAGGACATTTAGCCCAGATTAGGAGTATGGCTATGGGGGAAATGCCATAAGCTAAGTCTTGAAACAGAAAGCATTGCTATTGGGGTTAGAGCTGTGTAGGAAAGGATAGCCTTCCACGTAGAGGGCAAAGTAACATGCAAGGGTCCAGAGGCACTTTCTAGAAACTGATTGTTTGGTAGGGCTAGAGTTGATGAGGGTTGGTGACTGAGAGAACTGAAGGATAGGGAGAGATTGTAGTTGAGAGAGGATGAGGGCTGAGTTGATGAATAATTCCCACCCAGGAAGTGAGGTGAGGGTGGGGAAACCCTGGCTTCTTTAAGTACAAACCACACCAGGTCCTGTAGGATGTGGCATCTCCTTAAATGGTTGGTTTATGAAATTGCTATTTTTTATCCTGCTAATTAATATACATAGCTTAAAGGTAAGATAGTTTAAAGGATTTGTAACAAAAACTGAGGTCTCTTGGCTGCTTCTTTTCATGGTCAGCCACTTTCAAATCTTTGCTTTTTCTTCTGGGATTTCTTCCCTTCTAAATAATATATGCATTGCCACATTCTCAAGTCCTCTGTCTGCTGACTTCTTGTTTTGATAGAAGAGGGTTTTGATTCTCTTAGTTACCTCTTCGCTTCTCACTACCTCCATTCTGTTTATAAGAGAATTTATGCTAAATCATGTTTAGTGATTTCATTGTTGACTTGTAAATATTGTTTACTTTTGAGACATGTATTTTGGTTATATTTCCTTTTCTTTTTTTAATTAAAATTTTTATTTGTAATTTTCATGCACTTGGTCATGTTTGTATGATTGTTGTTCCCCTTAGGTATGACCCTCTCGTCTATATTGTACCCCTGTTCTCTCACCCTACTCCTCCTTTCCCCCTTCCCTCCTCTGTTCACTCCAACTCCTTGTGAAATCAGGTGCAAAATGGGGGCAGAGGTCTCCAACCAGCAAGCTCCATTTAAAATGCGGTTTCTGCCACCCGTTCCCTCAGGTTTGTACCACTCGTGCAGCAGTTGCCAGTCAAATGCAGTTTAACTTCAGGGTTTATTTACAGGGACTATTAGCAGGGAAAACAAAAAGCCCTCAAAGCCACAAGTGGCCAGTTATTTTACCCCAGTCACCATCTTCAGTCCCAAAGTTCGCAAAGACACCAGAGGCAGGCACTCTGCAAATTTCAGTCTTTCTCCAGTGTCTTCTCTTTGCTTCTTCTCTCTCCAGTGTTCCGAGCTGCTCCTCTTCTCCAAGGCTCTTCAAACCACTTCAACAAAATGCTGAGTCAAAATCAGCTTTCCAAATCCCTGGCCATCTCTCTCGGTACCAGCTCACTATGCCACCTTGCTGCGGTGCCACACTCTCCACACTGGCCACTCTTCTACCAGTCACCATGGCTCCTTGCCACCACCAGCTCACTCTTCCAGGGTCTTCTGCCCAGCCTGGTCACTCGGGCTACTCTTAACCTGCCTGCCATTCTCGTCTCTTTCCTCTCCCCCAAAAGGATCTCTTCTTGTCTCTGGTCCTTTCCCTTTTATCTCTCTTTTTTTCTCTCTCTAAAAGCCAAAGGCTCCAATTTCCTTCTACATACCCTCTAGGTGAGTACCCTTAATGCTGTTAAGACCATCTTTTACCTCTGTGTTTATCAAACAGTTAATAGCATCAATGCCTAAATTTTAATATTGTCCATATTGGGGTCCCAGTTCAATACTGCCCATATTGGGGTCCCTGCTTCATTGCACTGCAAATCATTGGTCCGTGTTTGAACCACTGGTCTTTTTTGTTTTTTGAGACTAGGTCTCACTATTTTTGCCTGTGGAACCGCAGGCTCCTGTTGCCCGTGGTACCACAGACTCAAGCAATCCCCAGCCTCAGCTTTCCAGGTAGTGGGGATTACAGGCGCATGCCACCGCACCCAGCTGTTTTTTTGGGACTAGGTCTTGCTGTGTTGCCCCAAGCAGGATTTGAATTGTGATCCCCAGACCCTGCCGCGACTCCATAGGCTATTGCTTACAGGCACACGCCACTAAGCTGGGCCTTGGTCTTTTCTTCCTCTGAATTATATTTCCTTTTCTAATGTAACTTCTTGTTGATTGCTCTGTTTGTATTTCCTTCCTTGTACAGTTTTTTTGTTTTTCCTGGAGTTAATTGCCTCCTTTTTATTTTCTTTGAATCTCTGGATCTGTCTTCTCACACTCTTTAACAGTTGTGTAAAACGCCTTCTTAGTACAATTTTGCCCATGGCCAAACCTGTCTTATCTGTTTGGTTTCGTTTTTTCTTTGGAGACATTTGTCCTTTGACTTTTCTCTGGTTGTGTTTCCTTCAAGATCTGAATCACACCTGTCACCTTTGGATCTCCTGTTGACAGTAATTAGGAACTCCCTTTGTCCTTCCTCTTTCAGGGCTGCAGTCTCTTCCTTTTTTGATAATCTCATTTTTAAAAAATTATTCTTAAGAGACTAGGTCTTGCTATATTGCCCAGGGTTGTCTTGAACTGACAGACTCAAGTGATCCCCAGCCACCATGCCTAGCTACTCTCTTGTTTGGATGGAGTGCATTCTCCAGTATCTTCTTGAGCAGAAGGCCTGGTGATAACAATTTAGAAACTCAGGTACCTAACATGGCTTGTTCTTGATAATAGTTTGGGCTGGGTAGTGAATTTTCGGTTGTAAATTAATTTCCTTCAGAATTCTCAGGACATTGCTCCTTTGTCTAATTTTGCAGTTGAGAAATCTCATGCTATTTTGATTCCTGAGAATTTGAATTCACCTCCTCCTACCCCACCTCCAATTTTAGGATTTTCTCTTTTATTTCTCATATAAAAACATCACAACATACTGGCATAAGCCATTCTGCATTAATTTTTTCCAGGCACTTTGTAGATCTTTTCTAATACTGATTTTTCAAGTGTGCTCGCCAGATCAGTGTCATCAATATCAGCTGTGGGAAAGCATTAGAAATGCAAATTTTGAGACTCTATCACCATTGGTGTTTTTAACAAACCTTCCATATATTCTGCTCTGAGCTAAAGTTTAAGAACCTCTGTACTATCATTTTATATCCTTTAGTTTCTGAGAATTTATTATGTCTTTGAAATTTCTGCTTCTCTTATTATTTGTAATACTGGGCCTTGTGGATTGATCCTTTAATTTTCTTATTATTTCCCTTATATTAGCTATCTTTTCCTTCTATTTCTAGATGATTTCCTCAATGTAATAGTCCAATTAATTGGCTAAGAATATTGTTATCTTTTTCTTTAAAAAGCCTTTTTTCAAGAGTGTTTTCATGTTTCTCTTGTTTTTCCTTTTTCTTTTGAAAAATAACTTTAGCTGGGCACGGTGGCTCATGCCTGTAAGCTTCAGCCTATGAAGCGGCTGGGGCTAGGGATTGCAGTTTGAGTCCCTCCTGGGGCATGTAGCGAGACCTAGTTCCAAAAAAATATAGTTGGGTGTGGTGGCATGTGCCTGTAATCCCAGCTACCTGGGAAGCTGAGGCTGGGGATTGCTTGAGTCTGTGGTACCCCTGGTACCATGAGCCTGAGGTTCCACGGGGAAAAATAACGAGACCTAGTCTCAAAAATAAGTAAGTAAGTAAATAAGTAAGTAAATAAATAAATAGATAAAATAACTTCCTGTTCTTTTTCTATTGGATACATGTAATAGCTTATCTTTCTGAGAATGCTAATTTGAAATGTTGTTCCTATGTTGTCTGTTTCCTCCAACTTCATATTTTCTGTAATTTTGATTTATATCCCACTGGAGATTTTCCCTTAGCTGTCTAGTATGCCGTAGGCTGTCTGTTCATCTCTCAGAAGGAGGTACTAGAAACCCAGAAGGAAACTCTCAATGTGGGCTCATGGTAGGACGAGTAGGTAACTAGTTATAGTCTTTCATTGGGGAACCCTAATTATCTGTGTCAGTGGAACAGTTTGGTTTTTATAGAAAAGGATCCTTTAGCCTAATCTGCCTGGAGGTTATCTACTCTGCTCAGAGCCCAGGAGCCGGGTGTAATGTAGGAGATGGGGAGCAAGCTGACTAACACAATGCATACTATTGACTTTCAGTGTTTTTGATCCCTTTTCTTCTTCCCCAACACCCACCTCCCCACCTGCTAAGTGCAGTCTCTCTGGTTCAGAATCTGCAGAGTTGATTTTCCTTTCTCCTGCATGAGTGGGGAGAGGACACAAGAAGTCACTTGATTGTGCTGGGTACTGCTGGCGTTCCTGACTCTTTATTTGCTCTTTAAGGAGATCTTCAGGCAGTCCCCTAGGTATTAGACCCCTGCCCAGAATGTGCTATTTCAATTCAGTTTTTTTTTTCCCTAGAGGAAGGATCAGCATGTCTTTTATAGGTACATTGTCTCTAAATTTTTTTGGCCTCCCTTTCTTGGTCATTTTTCACCTTCCTCCCATCCACTTTCTTTTTTCATATGATGCGGTTCAAGGTTCTAAATGCTTGCTAGTTTAGCTGAAGATAGAACTTGGAGTTTTGCTTCTTATTCTCCTTATTCACTTGGTGGCTTTACTCTACCATCTTGTGGCCTGAAGTCTGAGATGTCCTCTTAAGGAAGCCGGTAGTGATATCTGTACCAGATGGTTGTGCTTATGCTGACAGTCAGGGAATGAGTTGTTGGTAGGAGGATGGTGAAGAAGAGTAAGAGAGGCACTCCAGGGTATATTGGAAGAGCTGCTGTGGAACTTGATAGGGAGTCCTCTAAGAATGACAAGGATTACTGTACCCCAGTGAGGCCTAGTTGAGGTCAGACACTGAGAACCAGTGGTGGAGCATAGCAGGGAGCAGTGGTGGTAGTAGTGAGTATCAGGGAGAAGCCTCTAGTTCAGAGGGAAGTGGTGGGAGGGAGGTGTGGGGGACCATTCTGGAAGCAGGGGAGGGGAGCACAGCAAAGTGACTGTGAGGCAGGGCAGTCTCATGAGGCAGGAAAGGGTAAGTCAATATGGAAATCACTAATTGGATATTCATTATATCCCAGGGATTGGACCATGTTCTTTAAAACAGGCTCGGTGGGCGTGGGGAAACCAGAAGAGTGGGAGGTATTTAAGGTCAGAGAAAGAATGTGTGAGTCTCCAATTTGGGGCAGACTTGATTGATGGTGGAGTCTGGGTCATGAGGTGGGAGAGTTGTTCAGGTGCAGAACCACAAAGCAGCTTGTCCTTGTGGAGGGTGGGAGACAGGGGAAGAGGAGGAATAACTGGGTAGTTGCTCAAGGCTGCTGAAGGAAAGAAGTGGCTGTGACAGTGAGAGATGGGTGGTCTCTTAAACACCAAGGAAGCACAGGATTTTAGAAAGGAACGTGGTCACTGTCATGCACTGTATGCTTTGCTGATTATCCATGTGACTCACCTGCTCCAGGTACATACATAATCATAGTTACCTGAAATCTACAGCCTCTGGTTCTAAGCCCAATAACCAAACTCTCAAAACCCCACTAACTTTCAGGGACTGTAGGGCCATTTCACACCTGCTTCTTTGTGACCATGTTATTGGATCTTGGATACTTGCTGCCCTCCTCCTGGCTACAAGTGCTGCTCCTGTTATGCCTCCATGCAGCCCCGGAGCTGGCATTGACTGGGGTTCCAGGCCCCAGAACCAACTCTGACTAACTTAAGCAGAAAACCAATTTATTGGGAGGTTTTTGGGCAGCTCATTGATTCAACAACAACTCCTGACCTTTTCTCTGTGCTGGTAAAGCCCTGATAAAGCAGGTAATTTCTAACATCACCTGCCAGCAGGTACTCACAGGAGGAGAACCCTCTCTCAGTGGAGGGAGATAAATGTTGATAACTCTGAGCCCGTCAGGGTGCTTCCTGCCTCCCAGCCAGTGATTAGTTTGGGTGAAGGCATGTGATGCAGCTCTGGCCAATGAGATATGAAGGGGGGCCCACTAGGCCTGTGGACTGCAGGCAAAATCCCAGAGAAACTGACTGGAGCCTTGACTTTCTTGAAGGTGCAATATTAATCCTCTCTGCCTCTCACTGTTTAAGCCATTTTTCACTTGTTCTTATGTTGCTTTCAACCAGAAGAAGGTCCTAACTGAAGCATACATGCCAGCTATCTTTCCTGGGTTATTGGTGAGGTGGAGGATCAAATAAGCTGGTAGCTAAATTGTAGGATCTGTGAAAGTTAAAATGTTCACACTGTAAGAACAAAATGGTTACCAGAGGGGAAAGGAGATAAGGGATGGGTGAAGTGGATAAAGGGGTGAACTGCATGGTGACTGAAACTAGGACTGTGGCAGTGAACATATGATGTACCACTAGAGATGGTGATATAGAGGGCTGCACACCTGGAATCTACATCAGTATTCAATTATAAAAAGAGAAAATAAAAATCTTAAAAAATAAAGTCATCTGATGCATCTTTTGAAGATACAGGAATTAACCTAATAGATAAAAATTGACTAACTATGTTAGGGGGTAGGCGAATAACCCAGAGAAGAGGCTACTCTCACTTAGCAGAAACTTACACTGGAGCAGGCATGTGAAACGGGCTCAGATACAGTGATGGACAGTAGATAAGACCAGCTCCTGCGGGACTTCCCATCCAGGTGAGGTGGAGAGACAATGTGTGTGTAGATAGCAAACAGAGCAAGGTAATGGGAGGTCATTTCAGAGGAGTGGTTCATTTAGACCGAGGATGGTCAAGAAAGTCATCCCTGGCCAGGCACGGTGGCTCATGCCTGTAAGCGTCAGCCTATGAAGTGGCTGGGGCTAGGGATCGTGGTTCGAGTCCCGCTGGGGGCACGTAGCGAGACCTAGTTCCAAAAAAACAGCTGGGTGTGGTGGCACGCGCCTGTAATCCCAGCTACCTGGGAAGCTGAGGCTGGGGATTGCTTGAGTCGTGGTACCCCAGGCAACGAGAGCCTGCGGTTCCACGGGCAAAAATAGCGAGACCTCGTCTCAAAAAAAAAAAAAAAGAAAGTCGTCCCTGAAGGGGAGACTCAAATGTGGTAATTAGACAGCTACATGAAGGACCACATGAAGATTCTATAAGATATCTCGGGGCAGCAGCTAGCTCTGTCTTGGTTGGGCGTCCAGTGTGCATCCCAGAGAGGGAAAGAGATAGTAGCAAAGGTTGTCTTTGAGGCTTATTAGGTCGGGAGTGACAAAGCCTCTGGGAACCTGTATTTTCCTACATCTGGCATACACATCACCTCCGCTGCAGCAGGACAGGCTAGGGACTTAGGTGTCACTGACTTTCTAGGGCTAGGAAAATTGAATGGAGCATTTGGAGGGAGAGTCTGTGAGTTGAAGGGAAGACTGTTATGGCCAGCAGATGCTCCAGCCTCTGGTTCCTGAGTGCCGGGCTGCCCCTTGTCTCCCCTTGCCCATCTGATTTGGAGTTCCAACCTGCACTCTTGTTTTATTGTGTCTCAGTCTGTTAAGACTGCTATAACAGAACAGCATAGATCAGGTGGCTTATGAATAGCGGCAACACAGTCTCACAGGTCTGCTGGTTGGGACATTCATGGCTGAAGTGCTGGCAGATCCAGTGTCCTGGCTCCTAGATGGGCATTTGCTAGCTTTGTCCTCATCTGGCAGGAAGGATGAGGGTGTTCTCTGGGGCCTCTTTTATAAGTTCATTCATGAGGGGCTCATGATCTCCTTGCCTCCCATAGGTCCCACTTGCTAAAACTTTCATATTGAGGGTCTGGATCTCAACATTGTAACTGGGGCATGGACAGAGTGGTCTGCATTCAGTCCATAATAAACAGCAATCTATTGACTGCAATAAGTACTTCCAAGATACCTTTTGTATAGCTTTCGCTGGATGTTTGTGTGATATGGATACCACAATAGAAAGACAAGACCTGACCTCAAGGCTTTATGAGCACTGACTATACCTGAAGTGATTAGCAATCAGCAAAAGCACCCACAGGGATTCTATACCATGGGTGCCAAGTCTGCGCATTGCTCACCAACCTGGCACCAACAGTCCTCTTCTCCTCGCCCACCCCTCCCTTCTTCACCCTGGAGAAGTGTTCTATGTCTGAGGCCCCCAGATCCCTTTAGGGGTGATTCATCAACTTGGAGCCGATGAATGATTTCAGCTCATGCTGTACCACCTTCCTTCAGCCTTCTGGGATGTGGAGGAGGAGAGAGGGGCCAGCCCGCTGCAGTGAGACCTCTTTGTCCAGAGGTGATGGCACCCCAGGGGGTTCTTCAAGCACAGCCACTATGAGGCCTGGCCCAGCCTCAGCTTCCCAGTTTCAGGGTCCTGGAGCTGAACAAATAAAAATACCGAGTGCCTCCCTTGTTGGTGGTTGAAGACACAGACCACTAACACTTGTCTTATATGATCTCATTAAATTCACACAACATTCCTCCAAGCTGGGGACGTATTCCATTTTACTGCTGAGGAAACTACAGTCACAGAGATGTAAAGTCACTCGTCCTAGTCAACCCAGATTGGAAACCAAGCATCTGATGGCAGCCTCTTGGGTTGACACCAGCATGCACACTGCCAAATCGCCTCATTCTAGGAATTTCCTTTCTCCTTGCCACGACTGTTAAGCACTGAGCTAGAGGCCATCCTGACCAAGGATTGGTCCTCTACCTCTGCTGTGAGGAGAGGGAGTGGGGTGCTAAGAGGAGAAATTTTGGGACAGACACTGACTTTGGCCACTTTTCCCAGAAGTCCCCCAGGCCGTAACCCGGGGCTTTTGGTTTGCCAGGTGGCTCTCTGTTCTCCCAATTAACTCAGAGTCAGCCTCCAGCCAGAGCCCTGCCCGACCCTGTAGCCCAGGGGCTAGTCCTCTGTGAGAGCTGGAGAGGACAGGGCAGTACTAACTCAGGGTGGAGTTTCCTGTGATGGTGTTCCCTTGCCTCATCTATAAAAAGCTCCAATATGATCTACCCCATTTATGGTGGAGGCCAGGGTGGCAGAGTGTGCTGGAGGAGGAAAAATCAGGCTGAAACAGCTCTTCTCTGCCTCCCTGGATTCTCTTCCAAAATGCTGTCAGCACTGCCAGTTGGAAAATATTTTTCTCCCTCCCTTTGTCTTCTTTCTTATTTAAAAAAAAAAAAAAAGCCATCTGGTGTCAAATTCACTCCTGGCACATCATAAAGGGTAGCACTAAAAATGTCCCTGAAAAACTAAAAGCAAAACCACAGCAGTACACATGGGATTTAATCTCAGCATCCTAGGATTTCAGAGTTGCTAGGGGCCTCAGACATCAAACAGTTTGCTGTACAGAGGAGGAAACTGAGGCCAGAAGGGATTAGATCAGTCTTTCAAATATGTTTGTTGAGCACCAAGTATGTTCAAGGCACACTTCAGGCGTGGGAGCTTTAAGCACCAACATAAGACAAAAACCCTGCCTCGGCGTTTTCAGCAGAAGGGTTATGCCTCCACCCCTGGCCGTGTCCAAATGGGCCTGGACTGGGGCGCCGTGGGCTGCCCCCTCCCTTCGGGCTTGGCATCCTAACTCCAAGCCGCACCGCCCACCGCCGCGGCGTGATCGTCCGCTCCAGGCTGGGGCCGCCCCGCGCCCTGGGCGACGCCGCTTCCCGCTCCCGGACCTGCTGTTTACATTACGGCGCAGCTCGCAGCCGCCCCAGCGCGGTCCCGGCCGGCTGGCCGCTGTAATCTCCCGCCGCTTCCTCCCGCCGCCGTTGCAGCTCCGCATTCCTCAGGGTTGAGCAACAACTTTCCCTCTGAAGGCGGCTGGGTTGCAGCCAGGCGGGGCCGCTGGCGCTGGGCCCCTCGCGGGGCGCAGCCGGAGCCATCGGAGCTGGCTCTCCCCTAGCGGGGATGGTGCCGGGCTTGGGTTCCTTCGGTGATACCACGGGTACCGGGTCCCGGTCCGGATCCAAAGTGCCGCGCAGCTGCCAGTCCCATTCCTGGGAGCACAGGCCGAAACCGAGGGGGGGCGAGCAGGGGGCTGGGGCTCAGGCCCGGGTACAGTTCAGGCTTCCTGTCTCTGGTCTGATTGCCAGAGAACAAGGTCTGAGTGTGGGCTGACCCTGACCTTGAACTTCTAGGCTGAACCTCTAGGCTGACCGCCCAGGCTGGTGCTCTGAGTTAGGCGAGTTCCCCTATATTCCCCGCCCCCCCCCAAATTCTGAGGATTCTTTGATAACCAAAAAAGCAGAAGGTTTGTAGTAACTACAGAAGAGCAGAAGAGGCCCCTAACCCAGTTTTTGGCCCGACTTTGAATATTCATAATAATCATATTAATCCATGCACATGATCCTCTGAACACACTCCTGAACTTCAGCATACCTCTGGAGAAAGTTGGCATTTTACTACTTTGCATTTTTTTGCAAATGAGAAAGCCCAGGCACATAATTCCAAGACTAGTCAGAAGCCACGGAGGAGTTAGCCCAATGAAATCATCCTGGGCAGCCACTTTGGGCCTCCGGACTCATTCTGGTCAAGAGAGTCCTATCTGAACCCAGACATGACCTGGACAGAAACCAGTGTCACTGGGACCCAAGTACTGGAACCTGTAGATCTGAGGGGCATGAATAAACAGATTAAGGTCTAGATCCACTGAACTGTGACCTCCCAAAGACAGGTCTTTTACTCTGTTTTGGTCACTACTGGATCCCCTGACTCGGAACACAATGCTTGGCACATAGTGGGTTCTCAGTATTTGCTGAAAGGATGAATACATTCACAAAGGTCTTCAGATTCCTAACTGGGGATTATACAGGCATCTTCCTTCTTGCTCCTTGAGCTTTCCTTTAAACTTAGACTTTCCTTTCCTGCCTCTTAGATCTTAGATCTTGAATTTAACATTTTAAACATCTTTTTTTTTTTTTTTTTTTTTTTTGACTAGGTCTCGCTTTTTTGCCCATGGAACCGCAGGCTCACGTTGCCCGGGGTACCACGGACTCAAGCAACCTCCAGCCTCAGCTTCCCAGGAAGCTAGGATTACATGCGCGCCACCACGCTCAGCTATTTTTTGGGACTAAGTCCCGTGAACCACGATCCCTAGCCCCAGCTGCTTCATAGGCTGGAGGTTACAGGCACGAGCCACCTTGCTTGGCTCTATTTTAAACATCTTTTTGGTGATTTTTAAAAATGCATTGGGAATACATTTAGCCTTGCAAAAGGTTGCAAAGATAGTACAGTGTTCCTATTTACCCTTCACCCAGTTTCCCCCAAAGTTAGTATCTTATTACCTAACTATGGTATATTTGTCAAAATGAAAAAATTAATACTGGTGCAATACCATTAACCAGAAGACATGTTTTCTCCTTTTTGGTTCATACCCTTTTTTCTTTTTTTTCTTTCTTTCTTTTTTTTTTTTTTAAGAGACTAGTTCTCACTGTTGCTCTGGGTTGTCTCGAACCCACAGACTCAAGTGATCCTCAGCCTCAACCTTCCAGGTAACTGGGACTACAGCCATGCACCACCATGCTTGGCCCCTTTCCTGTACTCATCTTCCAACCCAAAATGCTTCAGAGAACAACTTCTTTTGGGCTGTGTTGCTTGATCATAGCTCACCATTGACCTGACCCTGGAGCTGGAGATGAATGAAGTGAGGGACAATTCATTTATTCAATCAGTGTGGATTTATTGAGGGTGGCTGGGTCACACAGCTGAACAATTCTGGTGCACGCTCTCCAGGCCCTTGCTGTCTGGAAGAGACACGTGATGCAAACAAATAGGCACACACATTGCAGGATGCACCCTGAAAGGGGGTTCATGGCAGCTGCTGGGATTGTGGGCAGACATAGGGACAGCTTCTTAGATGAGCTTGTTTTTGAATTGAGTCTTGAAAGATGAGCAGGAAGTGACAAGTGCCCAGGAAGAGGGCAGTAGAGGAGAGAAGATGGGCATTCCCAGCAGGTGGAAAGTGCAGGGGCAATCGAGGGCAGGGCACTTAGGGGGAAATGCCAAGCAGCCATTGTAGAGGGAGCTTGAGGGTGCACAGGAGAGGGTGAGAGAGAGAGAAGCTGTCTGGGGAGAATAACATGGCTATAGGTGCCATTGCTGAGTTTAAACTTGTAGGAGCTACTGAAGGCTACAAGCCAATTTCCCTCTTAGAATGGTCACGTCTAAGTGACTCTAAGGAACCTGACTGGAGGTTGGGGCCACCTGTTGGGTGGCTGCTCTGAGAAACCATACGAAAAGTAATGGAGTCCTGAAGCCAGGCTGTGGAACTGGGCCAGAGAGGATAGATACCAGAGAAACTCAGGAGTCGGGGTGTAGCGATTGGGTGGGAGGAATGAGAGGAGAGATGAGTGATTTTAGAGTTCTGGCCTGCAGGATGAGCTGGCATTGTCCCCTTCATAGACGTGACTTCTTGAGTTGGTGATGGGTGGGGTGTTTTGTCAATCAGGTAACTGAGGCCCAGTCCCACTACCCAGAAGAAGACAGTCCTAGGGAGGTGGGTGCAGAACCATCAACTGAGTCTGAGCTGGGAGACATTGATAGGAGGGTTAGGAGTAGACTGAAGAAATGGGAGGATGGAGCACTGGGAGAGACAGGGTGGAGGATAGAGAAGCAGATGCATCTTGGAGGTCACCAACTAATTTTGCAGCCAGGAGCCAAGGTAGGATTTGGTATCTTCTTCTCATCTAGCAAATGACTAAGTGAACACAGAGAAGTCCAGGGAGCCCTGAGGAACACGAGGAGCTGAGAAGCAGGTGCACAGACTTCCTGTTTGGGCATCTTGAGGCCTGTCCTCTCTGGTTGTGGGTAGGCAAAGGCACTCGGGGACACTTACATGGGCAGCTCACGAAGCCACAAAGAGACCTTGACAGCTTTTTAACAATGATCCCTTTAGAAATCTTAGCTGAATACCATCAAGAACTGCGAAGGGGCTGGGGTTGTGTCCTACTTACCAATCGGCACATTTGCCTGGGTTGTAGTTGAGACTCCTGGGTCAGAGATGAAGGGAGGACAGCCTGTCATTCACAGAGACAGTAGTTGGGAGAGTCCTGGCTCTAGTTCCACAGAGCTGCACAAAGAGGTCCAGGCAATACCTGGACACACAGGAGAGGAGTGTCCTGTGGCACCTGAATCTATCTCACACTCAGCTGTCTCCCTTCTCCACACACCTTCTACGCATGTGCTCCGTATCCTGGAAACGACAATCCGCCACAGAGGGCAACCAGTGCTTCACTGGCAAGATGTGAAGAAGTGGAGTAGAATTGTTTGCCAACAAGCACATGACTGGATCAAACACATTTCCCAGTTTCTCTTGCAGTTGGGTGTAACCATCTGACCGAGTTGTTGTCTATTAACTGTAAGCCTTCATGTGGTCACTGCTGGGAAATAACAAAAAATGGCTGGCATGTGCTCTGCCATGGTGACTTCTTCCTTTCTTTTTTCCTGGTGCCTGGATTTCATGTTGGAGTGTGAGCAGCCATGTTGGGCCAGCTGTGGTCAAGTCTGGAGATGCAAGGGCCTAGGCCTAACTGATGAAGCTGACAGACTCGGTCTGTACTGACTTATCTCTGGGTTTTTTGCACATGAGAGAAAATGTAACTTTTTTGAACGTGCCCCTGCACTCCATTCTAATGGACACAGGACTAAAGCAGAGGACTGCTGGCAGACTGGCTGCCCCTCCCCCACCTCAACCTCAGAGGTGACGGGGGAGGGGATGATGGGGAGTCACCTCTGGCTTGTTTGCCACCCACTAGTGATGCCCCATTCACAAGAGGGCCCTGGTTGGCCACGCGACCCAGCAGCATCCATTTGAAGGCAGCAAGGAACAAGCTGGCTCCATTCACAAACCCTGTCCTCCATTGAAAACCAATCACCATGCGAAGCGTGACTGGGTGGTGGCCAGCACTGGCCCATCTGTCACGCCCTTTCAGAGAGCCAGGGGACTGCAGCCGGCCTGAGCCAGCCCCTCTCCCTTTGTAGCCCAGGGACAGATCACAGCGCCTGCTGAATTATTCAGAGCTGCCCTGAGTGTCAGTTTTATTATAAACATGCAGATTGGTCCAAGCTCCAAACTTCCAAGCCTCCGCAGCCATGTCCCTCTAGGACTTTTCCTTATCTGCATTGTTCTTGTGATTCGAGACTCTCATAGCCTTGCTAGCCTGGTTCACCTTTGACTCCTACCTGCCATCAGGTTCCTGGGGCCTCAGTCCCCATTACCCACTACTTCTTTAGACCCTATTCTTTGCTCAACCATCGTCCTCCCCAGCATCCCAGCAGCCCCACCTCTTCCCTGTCTCCTCCTGGCTTCAACGCCCAAATTGGTGACATCAGACTCTCCCAAGTGTCTGACTGCTGGGGATATGTTAATAATAGGATCCTCCCCTTTCTGTGGGCCTCCATCTAATCTGCGTCCTTGTGAGGCTAGGAGAGTCTCCCTTCTCAAACTGGTGTTCTGGCCCCGGTCAATCCTCTCCCCTTCCCCATAAATCCCAGTTTCCCACTTCTCTCCCAAGTTGGTCTGGAGAATACCCCCCAGCTGGTAATGAGGCAGAGATGGTAATGCACATTTAAGAGTAATGAAATGCAGTGATATTTCAGGCCTGACAGACCTATTTCTGGCAGCCTTAGAATTAAAGTGTGAGGCTTTGTACTGCAGCTGCTACTAGGAGCCTTCAGAGTTTTTCTAAAGATGTGAATAAAGCTTCCAGGGTTTCAGCTCAGATCACTGTGGCTATTTATCCTGCTGCTGCTTTCATTGTACCTTTTTATTTGAAATTTTAGAGCTTTTAGATGAAGGAAATGCAGCAGCAAGTGCAAAGCATACAAAATATCCTGGTGGGGGAGAATGTCCTGGTTTTTCTCTCTGATTGTCCATGACAGCTCTGGGGAGGAAGAGCTGCTCCCGGGACTTCTTAGCACAGGGAGTGTGGCCCGTGTCTCCCATCTGAGTAAGCACCTTCTGGATTCTTCAGTAGGGAGTGGAGTCCCCTGAGAAGACTCAAGGAGAAAATCCATGCCACCAAGATTGATGGGGCAGGTAGGGGATGACCCTTCCTCACCACTTCACCTTGTGAACTGACTGTGAACTGTCCTTGGTTGGGGGATGTGGCAAAAGGAAGACATTCATTCTGGGCTGACAATGAGAGCTCATTCTCCAGTGCTCCGCAGGAAAGCAGCACAGCTGACTCTTGTCTCTGTACCCAGCTCCAGCCTACTGTGCACACCAGGAAGACTGGACTCATCCCCTAGGAGAGGCTATGGCAGGCAGCGGTGCAGAGCCTGGGGTAGGTCCTCGCTCTGCTTGCCAACTGCAGTACCCAGGGTGAGCCTCTGATCCTGTCTGTAAAATGGGGATAATGATGCTCCCGTTGTCTAGGACCTGGTGATGTAGGAAGGTACCAGGTACACGTGAATCTGCACTATCTACTGTTAATATTGAAGTTTCCCAGGAGTTTTGATAGCTAGTCTTCCTCCCTTCCACTCCTATGCCAAGCCTCTTCCCCATTCTGAGGGGCTTTAGCTTTAAAGAGAACCAGGAGGCCGGGCACGGTGGCTCGTGCCTGTAAGCTTCAGCCTATGAAGCGGCCGGGGCTAGGGATCGCGGTTCAAGTGCTGCCTGGGGCCCGTAGCGAGACCTAGTTCCAAAAAAAAAAAATAGTTGGGCGTGGTGGTGCGTGCCTATAATCCCAGCTACCTGGGAAGCTGAGGCTGGGGATTGCTTGAGTCTGTGGTACCCTGTGCAACGAGAGCGCAAGACCTAGTCTCAAAAAAAAAAAAAAAAAAGAAAGAGAACCAGGTTCCAGCTCTGGCTCCTGCATTATCTGACTTTGTGAGGATGGGCAAGTTGCTTAAGCTCTCTGAGACCACTTTCCTTTCCCTCTTTTGTCAAAATAGTGATCATGAACACACATCTCAGAAGGTTGTGGTGAGAAGTAAAGAGACAATCCTTATTAAAGAACCCACACAGGGCCTGGCACATAGCAGACACTATCTAAATAAGGGTCCCCTCTTCCCTCCTCTCCCCTTCTCTTCCCTCTGCTTCTGGTCAGCAGAATCCTGCCACAGTTCACAGGAAATGCAGGGGGAAGACAAGCATGTCAAATAACAGCAGGGGGCTTTGTTGGTAAAATCCAGAATTTGGGACATTCTATAGGACCAAGAGCCCAGAATCCTCAACTAGTAAATGACAAGGGAGAGAATGAAGGAGACCTGGAGGAAATGTGTGGATTTTGTTTGGATCCTGATTCAATCCTGATTCAAATGAATCAGCTGGGGGGGGTGGGGGTGGTAAAAGAGCCTAATGGAAATTTTGTTATTGGCTGGATAATTTGATAATGTTAGGTAATTATTACTAGTTTTTCAGGTGTGATGGTGGTATGGTAGTTATGTTTACAAAGAGTCTTTATCTTTTAGGACATGTGGTGAAGAAATTGCAGATTAAATGCTTCTGAAATTGGGATTTGTTTCAAAATAATTTAGTGGCATGAAAGGGCCAGTGGGGAGGGGGTTGTTAGATGAAGCAAAATTGGCCATGTGTGAATAACAATTAGAGTGGGTTGTTGGTGTATGAGGTTTTTGTTAAACTATTTTCTCAACTCATGTATATGTTTGGATATTTTAATTTTTTTTTTTTTAAAGGCAGTCATCCTTTCTGGATGGGAAGTGCCTCCTCCATCTGTCTCTTCCCTGGCATGCGCCCAGCCCGCCCTCATCTCCCTTCCTCTTCATGACTGGCCGGGATTGTCACAGCAACCTCCTGTGGGGTCGTCTAGCCTTCGACCTCTCTCCCTTCCTATTCCCATTCTGCCACCAGAAGTGATTTTCCTAAAACACAAATCACTCATGCTACTTACCTGCTTAAAAGCCTTTTAGTAGTTCCCTACCACCAATCTGTTAGACCATAAAACCCTAATTATGATAGTCAAAGCCCTTCCCAGTTTAAACTCAGCCTTCCTGCCCAGCCCCAGCCCCAGCTTGGTCCTGGCCCCTCACAAAGCCTGGGTTGCTTTACACTAAGCAGTTAAGAACATGCTTTGTTTGTGGCTCATCTTAAACAGTGCTTGGGTCACAGGGCCTCCCTCTCCCCTATCTTCATCCATTGAAGACTAAAATATTTTTGAGGCCTCAGTTCAGATATCATTCTCCCTTCATGTTTCTGGAAGTCTTTGCTCTGTTCACCAGACATCTCTGCCTCTCTGTCTTCTGGCATATGCGGGGCTCACTGCTTGGCTCTCTGCGGGTGGATGGAACCAGGTGACCCATTTTAGCCAATGGGTCGTCAGTGGAAGTCATACATTTCACTCTGGGGCCAAGAATTCAGTTGCTAATCCAAAACCCCTCTGAGCTTGCTTTACCTGCAGCTTGGCACTGTGCAGGGCCCTGGCCAGCGGGCTGAGTTCTGGAGGGAGCCCTGTGCCACGGGCAAGCACCTCCGGCTGGCCATTGAGTCAACATCTAGTGTGGGGTAAAGAAATCTGAGGATGTGTTTGTTTTTTCAGCGTAACCTAGTCTATCCTGACTGATGTAATTCTTCCCTCTCTGATTTATCAGCTATGCTGATCACTGTGCTTTTGCACGATCACCCTCTGTGTGTAATGTTTCCAGGTGATACAGAACTTCAGAATAGGGATTCTGTGTCTTTGCATTTTTTTTTTTTTTTTGCTCTGCAGTTGGCATAGAGTCCTGAAGAGCGGAACTGAATGCCCAGAGGGACATAGTTGTAATTGGTGCGTGTCAGGGGATGTCAAGGGGTCATTTGCTAGTGACCAGATTCCAATGGGTATGTCTTCACCCATCCCCTTCTTGGCAATGTCTTCTCTTGCTTCCTGCTCGGAATGCTCTTTCCTCTGTTTTTTAGGACAGGTCTCCAGTCCCTGTTTCCTGGCAGCCTCTCTGGTCACTTCTAAGTTTCCTCTCCAGACTCCTTGTCCTTTTCCCAATCTGTGCATAATCTATTGGCATCTCCTCTGGTCTTCCTCACTTCTTCTGCCCACTCTCACTGGGTGCACCAATTCATGAAGTGGTTTTAGATGTTGCTGTTGTGATGCCAACCCCAGCTTTCTCCCCTGAGTTTTGCAGGCTAGTATCTATTCATTTGTCCAGCAACATGCACTGAGCTGGAGGTGGGGCACACCAGGAGTGGAGTAAAATAGAAAATGCCTTCTCAGTGTGCTAGACAATGTGGTGCTGGTGGGAAAAAATTCAAGTAAAGCATTTTAGATAGTGATGAGTGCTAGGCAGATGATAGAGCAAGTCTGTGTGCTAGAGCCCATATGCGCACTATTTTATAGTGACCGCTTTGAGGGGGTAGCATTTGAGCAGAGTTGTGGTGACTTCTGTCATTCATCGCTATGCAAGTACAAAGGTCACAGTACACTTAGCGTGTCTGAGGATGGGTAGGAAGGCTAGTGTGGCTGGAGCAATGTCAGCACCAGGCAGTGTGATGCAAGAGAGGGCAGGTCAGGCAGGGCAAGGTGAGCAAACTTTTCACCAGAGTCCCAGGAGAGGTTTCTGTTCACCTTTGCACACATTTAAGAACAACTAGGGTAGATGGAGAAAAGAAGAGAACCCCATCTAAAAGTTATTTTTAAACTCAATATTACAAAGGGAACCAAAAATAGGAGCCAAGTTCTGGGAGGAAAACCTTGTCCTTGAGGCATGTCAAGGACAGGGGTCAACAGTGACAAAAGAACAAGGCTCTATAGATTTAGTGGCAGTCATGCCCTTGTGCACCCACAGAACCTTGCAGTAAATGTGGCAAGTAAGGTGCTGACATTACCTAGCCACTTCCCTTCCATCATCTTTTCCTCACTTGTCAAAATTCCTTCAGTGACTCCTGTGGAGATGAAAGCTGGGACTGAGATGTAGACATGATTTCTGGGACTTGATTTGGGAGGTGATCCTGGGAAGCAGGGGGAGGAGCAACCCTAAGGAGACAGGGGAGAGAGCAAGTCAAAAAGATTATGGTACTGATCACACGGAGCTAGTGGAAAACTTTTATTTTTTTTAGACTAGATCTCGCTATTTTTGCCCATGGAACTGCAGGCTCTCATTGCCTGGGGTACCACAGACTCAAGCAATCCCCAGCCTCAGCTTCCCAGATAGCTGGGATGACAGGCACGCACCACCATGCCCAGCTATTTTTTTTGGAACTAGGTCTCACTACGGGCCCCAGGTGGGACTCAAACTGCGATCCCTAGCCCCGGCCGCTTCATAGGCTGAAGCTTACAGGCAGGAGCCACTGTGCCCGGCCCACTAGTGGAAAACTTAAAGGAAATAATTTTCTTTTATTTATTTTTCTTTTTATTTTTTTTGAGACTAGGTCTCACTATGTTGCCTGGGGTAGTCCTAATCCTGCGGACTCAAGCGATCCCCAGCCTCAGCCTCCCAGGTAGCTGGGATTACAGGTGTGTGCCACCATGCCCAGTTATATTTTTGAGACTAGGTTTCACTATGTTGCCCAGGGTAGTCTCGAACCCGCAGACTCAAGTGATTCCTAGCCCTGGCCTCCCAAGGCTGGTATTAAAGACACGCGCCACTGTGCCCGGTCCTAGGAAATCATTTTGTCATCGTGGGCACTGTGGCTGGGGTCGCTGAGGAACTGGGTAGAGTGTATCTCAGACTGTCCCTCAGAAGAATAACAGGCTTGAGCTTCTGTTCAGTGGTTTCTCAGCCTCTATTTCTGGAAGGTTGTGCTAGCAGCATTAATGTCCCTTCATTTCTGGGCCTCCCTGCATCCTGGCTGGGGATGTTCCCCGAGCTGCTTCTGAGGCAGAAGCCAAAGATGGGGCAGCCACAGGTGTCAGTCCAGGACAGATGATTTGGGGCATGCAAGGTGTCTGCTGCTGTTTCCCTCACCTATATGACTTCTTATGGTGGCACTCTGTCCCTCTGTCTCCCAGGCCTGAAACATGGGACTTATTCTAAAGGCTTCTCTAATCACTACCTTCCTGTTTTGTCTCTACACCCACTGCTTAATCCTGGGTGTCCTTTCTTGAGGACCATGAAGATGACCATCCAATCTTTCATTGTCAGTGACACCAGACAAATGCTATATCATGAGAAGTTCAAGTGCTATAATCACAAGGAACACACAGAGAGGTATCTAACCCAGTCCTCAGGGTTCAGGGCAAACTTACAGGGAAAAGTAACATTGGAGCTGAAATCTGAGACCTGCATAGGAATGAACCAAGTGAAAAGGTGGGGTGAAAGTGTTTCAGACCCAGGGAAAACATGCATCGAAACTCAGAAAGGGCTGATAAATATAAGATACTAAAGAATGGTCAGTTTGTTTGCAGCATGAGAGGGGAAGAGAAGAAAGGGAGTTTAGAGGCAAATGGTAGCCAGACCTTTCTGGATTTTGCAAACCTATTAGCAAGGATTGACTTTGTTCTCAAGGAATTGGGAAACCTGAAGGATTTAAAACAGGAAAGCAGTGGAACTGAATCTCAGTTTTTGTAAGATCACTTGGGCTTAAGTATAGGGAAAAACTGAGTGAATCACTCAAATTAGAGTAAGAGAGAACAGTGAGAAAAGGTAATATTGTTGACCAAGCATCGAGAGTGAGGTGCCAGGTGAAGACAGGAGCAGATCCTGAAACAGATGATTGATTTAGTCAAGGAAGGAAGATGAAGGACAGTAAGACCCCTAATATCTTGGGTTGAGAAGTTGGCGATCCAATGTAGGTAGTTAGACAGTTTCCTATTGTATTTTAGGATGCAGATTATGTGCCTACTGTGGTTGGAACAGTACATTTCTTTAGAGAAATTTAGAGTACTGGATTGGGCTGGTTCCTTGTTGCTATTAGTAAGGTACTATAAAAAGGCAAAAATATGTTCAACTAGCCTACCCAAAAACAGAGAAGGAAGAAATACAGTTTTGCTAAGAGAAATCCTTTCTGCCTATGGTCAAAAATGACTGAGGTTCTGAAAACTGGCAGGACTGAAAGACCCCAGAAACTTTGCTCCAGGGTATATTAGTATAAGCAAGAGCAGGGTCAGGCGGCACACTGTATGAGATCAGACTGGGAGTGGGATGAAGCCCTTGGCTCTTTTCTAAGCACCTCTTGGCTTTCATTCCCTCCAAGATGAAGGAACCAAGTCATCAATTCCATTACAGATGTAAGTGGAATACTGCCAACAGGCAAGGACCAGACTTAGGGTGTCTCCCCAATTGTTCCCTGATATGGGTCAAGCTCGCACTTAAGGCTGGGTGTCCAAAAGAGCACTAAGGCCTATTGTTTAGGGAAAGGAAATACCCATACCAGGCTCCAGATCCACTCTGGTTCAGCAAGATCCCTGGTTTTATGTATACTCGTTTATAGACTCAGTCAGAAGCAAATGCCTGGAAGTCTACCAAGGGGGTGAGAGTGCCAAAGAACCTAATCCCAGATAACAATGGCCAGAGACTTTTCAACTTCTAACATAATCCTTAGTGCTCAATGTAATGACTCAACCTTTGCTGGGATAAAAGCAGCCAATTCTTACACGTTCATGTATACATCACACATTTACTAAAAGTATTCTTGGGCTTCATCTCCAAAGAAGCCCTTCTCTCTTGAATTGAGCCCAGGAATCTGTATGATTTATACATGTCCCTGATGATCCTCATGAAGGTGACTAGGAAACCCCACATTCAGAGGTTTGCATTTGGGGAAATGGTTGAATTCCTGAAGGATATGATGTAGGACTTCTTTTGCCCTCATAGTTTAGGGGTGGTGTAGGGTGCACACTGAGAGCTTGGCAAAGCCTGCTGACTAGACCTGAAAAGCATGAGTTTCCAGTCAAGATGGATTTGGGATGCATACAGATTGACTCCAGAGACTGATCCACCCTGAGTGCCTGCTCTCCTCCTCCTTAGTTCTCTTGAGTCTGGCTGGGGACCTATTCGGGTGGCCTCATTTAGACACTGACCTACAGTACCTGTGTCTAGGAACCTCTGTCAGTGCCTCTGGCACCAGCGAGTTCAGGGCATATCTGTGGGGGTGAGGAATGTGTCAAAACTCAGAGAGAGTATTTACTAGACTTCTCCATGTTAATTTTCTTCCTTCCACCACACCTCAGGACAGGGAGTATTCTGAGAGCCTTAGTGAAGCAGTTACACTTTTCTGGCACCTAGGGTGACTCATGTGTCTCTACTCCACACACCCTCTGTCAAAAGCCTTGAAATTGTCAAGGTCAGGATATTTAAAGCCACATTCTTGGGAGTGTCCGGGATACTGCCAGCTCAGCACAAGAAGAGAGAAGTGTTCAGAGGACAGCTGTCAGTGCTAGTGCCCACTGTTTATGACAAATCTAACAGTACATGCCAGTTATAGGTATGGTCGTATCATATCATAGCTTAGTTCTAACTGGCAGTGGTCAAGTGATGATAGATTTTTCTTTATTCATTACCTAAACATTTAATTCAGCAACTACTGTGTGCAGACACCAGAGATGCGAAGTGGTATACTTCAAATGAGCTCACTGACTAAGAATCAATATAGAGGCCTTGCAGAGGAACTCATGGACAGGGTATCACTAAGGAAGGATATCACTAACGTAGCTCACTAAGGAAAGGCATCCAGCTTGGAGTGGTGGAGATGATGGTATGTCGGGAGTTGTGTGTGCTCTCATCTATTTTTGGCTTGATAAGCTGCTGAATATTTGCCTAATTGGTTATGGAGAAAAAGGGCAGTATGACCTTCACCTTCTGAAAAGTAATCCATCTAATGATACCACCTTCAGGTGGAATAGTTTGGCCAAACTTAAGCAGTCTCAGAAAAAAACTATTGCTACTAATTGCTTGATGCTGATTATGAAAATCTGATGCAAAATAAACTCAGTTTCCCAGTCCAGAGAGAGAGGCTGTGAGCCACTTCTGTTGGGACCTTTCTTGGCTCAACTTCAATCCTAGCCCTCCCCCTGGGGACCCTTGGATCAAGTCGCAGTTGGCCTGTGGCAATGGTGGGAGCAGGGTCCTGGGCTGGATATATAAATTTAAGTTGATTACCTGTGCCAACTTTTGCTTCTGGCCAAGATGGAAAAACAGGGTTGGAATTTATTCTCCTACCAGAAGCAATAAAAAAGTTGAACAGAATATATGAAACAATGACTATGGGCATAAGACAGATGGGACAGGAATCTTTGAGAGAAGGGGAAAAACATGATTCCTGTTAATGCTCCAGGCTACTACTGTCTTGCTAGAGTTTCTAGGCTGCAGTATGAAGAGGAGGGCCTATGTAGATTCCAACACTTTTTCTGTTTTGAGATGAACCAGGGAGGCCAGAGTAACTTGAGTTTTCAGGGCAGATTACCAAAGGGGACTGAGATGTGGGGAGAAAAAGGAGGAGAGCATAGAGACATCCAGAAGTATTTAGAGCATTCCCTCAAGTGTTCAGATGAGTGCTGGTCTGGGCATGTGGGTGAGGAAACTACCTGAGTCCTGGAAAACAACCACCTGAGAGAAGTGGAGGAAACAAGCCCTAGAGGCAAGGATAATTTATGTTCCCACTAGACAGAAGGGAAACCTCACACATTACACAGCATCAGATAAAGTACCCAGAAGGGTATTGCCTCAGTAATGAGTCAAAATTATTTCTAGACTAATGGTTAGTCTGTATCCAACTAACAAAGCTTTAAAACAAGCCTTAAAAGGATCAAACTATTTCCAAATAATTTCCAAAGCACAAGAGTATTTATAGAAATACAGAAATAAGTAGCACCTACCAAGGTGAAATTTATAATGTCTGCCATTCTGTCCAAAATTACCAGGCATATAAATAAACAGGAAGATATAACCCAAAACAAGGAAAGGAAATCAATTAATAGAAGTAGAATCAAATAGACACAGATGTTAGAACAAGGACATTAGTAGACAAAGACACTAGAATAGTTATATGTACAGGAAGTAAAAGAAAGATTAAACACTAAATGTATGGAATAAATAAAAAGCTCTAATTCATATTGCTAGAAATGAAAAATATGATGTGAAATAATAAATGTATTCTGAGGGATTAACATCAGATTAGATACTGAGGAAGAAAACACTAGTGAACTTGAAGATATAGTCATAAAGACTATCCATAATGAAACAAAGATAGAAGACTAAGGAAAGGGGGAAAAAAAAAAGAATAGAGTATCAGTGACCTGTGAGAAACATCAAGGGAGGCCTAATATATACGTAACTAGAGTCCCAATAGAGGGGGGAGGGCACAAAATATATTTGAAGATTTAATGGCCAAATAATTTCAAATTTCATGAAAACAATAACCCTACAGGTCAAATGAGTTCAATGAATGCCTAGCACAAACTGAACTACAGTAGGAAATAACATAATCAAATTGCTTAAGATCAGTGAGAAACAGAATGTCTTAAAAACAGCCAGAGGGGAAAAGGTACTTCATCTATAAAGGAACAAATATAAATGACAACAGATTTCTTTTTGCAAATAATCAAGAAATCAATGGAGCAACATTTTAAAGATGTGAAAGAAAAAAATGAAAAACTTAAAATTTTATACTCAACAGAATGTCTTTCAAAAATTAAGGTGGGGGCCAGGGATTGTGGTTTGAGTCCTGCCGGGGGCATGTAGTGAGACCTAGTCCCAAAAAAACAGTTGGGCGTGGTGGCATGTGCCTGTAATCCCAGCTACCTGGGAAGCTGAGGCTGGGGATTGCTTGAGTCCGTGGTACCCCAGGCAATGTAAGCCTGAGTTTCCATGGGCAAAAATAGTGAGACCTAATCTCAAAAAAAAAAGAAATAAAAACTTCTCCAGACATACATTATATGATAGAATTATTGACAGTTGTTCTGAACTATAAGAATCGCTGATAGAAATCCTTCGAGGAGCCCTGGGGTATACACACAAAATAAAAGAAAATAAATTAAACAAAAAACCCCACCACCACCACCACTACCACCACCACCAAAAACCCTAGAAATTTGACTACAGAATTCTGAGTAGGCTCCTTGAATAGGTGTGGAGGAATGACAAATGGACTATGGTAGAGGGTTACTGGTACTTTGGTAGTGAGTGTGATGGGGTAACAAACAATTGAGGAGAAGTGAACTTATACCTCTAAAACATATACAGTATTGTAACCCAATGTTATCTCAATAAAGTAATTTTTTTTTCAATAAAGTAATTTAAAAAAAAATAAGGGCCGGGCAAGGTGGCTCGTGCCTGTAAGCTTCAGCCTATGAAGCGGCCGGGGCTAGGGATCGGGGTTCAAGTCCCACTGGGGGCATGTCAATGGGGGCCTGTAGCGAGATCTAGTTCCAAAAAAAATAGCTGGGCATGGTGGCGCACACCTGTAATCCCAGCTACCTGGGAAGCTGAGGCTGGGGATTGCTTGAGCAGGCAACGAGAGCCTGTGATTCCACAGGCAAAAATAGTGAGACCTAGTCTCAAAATAAATAAATAAATGAATGAATGAATGAATGAATGAATGAATAAATAAATAAATAAATAAAAGAAATCCTTCAAGGAGAAGGAAAATTATACTAGATAGATAGGAATCAGTATTTATAAAAGCAAGTAAGAACACTAGAGATGCTCTTAATGTACCTAATAAATGAAGAAGAAATGGCAATCAGATATGATAATTAATAGAGATAGGCAATAAACAAGCAACAGTGGCTGACATTATGACCAAAAAACCCCCAAAATCAGATATTATAAACCCTGAATTGAAGGTGTACATTACTCACTCTGTGATGTACAAAAACAGAAATAAGAGATAATAGTAATCAAACCTGAATTTGGTCTTTAGCATTAACTACCAACTTACAGAATATATAAAGGACAGAGAAACAGGTTAAACAACGCCAAAGTTTTTAATAAAAATAGAATGAAATAACTCCAGAGTTGGGGAAATGCATAGGGAAACAAGGAAAATTTTAAAGAAAGATAGTATGGAAAAGTGGAGGAGGGAGGGAGGGAAGGAAAAGAAAAGGAGGGAGAGTGAGAGAGTAAGTACCCTCCCAACCCAGCATGACTGTGGGAACTATAAACTATGAGACTTGAGCTATCAATCACTCTCAATGTATAGATCCTATTTAGCTTCCTAAATATCAAACTATAAAAGGGGACGGCAGAGTGAGCACTCAGTAAGGTTAGCATATAAGATTCTTGTCATTTCTTATTATCACACAGATGTCAAGAGGCCCGACTGGAACTGTGGGCATTACAGATATATTAAGGAATTGATAGAGAAAATAAAACCTAGGCCATGAGAAGAGGAAGCTGGGGGCTGGGGACAGAGGATGCCTGGACAGAGGCGTGTCTTCAGCAGAGACTGAGGCTGCTGGCTCCTTTGGGCTAGGGCTGGCAGAGTGCCAGGTTTGTGAGAAAGGAAAATGCAGAGTACTGACTTGAGACTGTTTCCATTGCTCTCTGGCCTCCCTGGGTGTAGGGGACCCCTCAGAGAAGGAGTGCAGTTGAATGGCCTCAAGGCCATGTTTAGCAACATGGACAAAGACCTTGGGACTTGGGCAAGACTGAGGCTTTTTTTTTTTTTGAGACTAGGTCTCGCTATTTTTGCCTGTGGAACCGCAGGCTCACGTTGCCTGGGGTACCACAGACTCAAGAAATCCCCAGCCTCAGCTTCCCAGGTAGCTGGAATGACAGGTGCGTGCCATCACGCCCAGTTGTTTTGTTGGGACTAGGTCTCACTACATGCCCCCACTGACGTGCCCCCAGTGGGACTTGAACCGCAATCCCTGGCCCCGGCCATGGCTTCCTAGGTTGCCGCCTACAGGCATGCGCCACCAAGCCTGGCCCAAGACTAAGGCTTTAAACTTTACCCTCATCCCATCCCGCAGCTCTGCCCTGGGGTAAAAGATCAGGGAGGCGGAGAGGCCTAGTACTGCAGAGAGATGAGAAGAAAGAAGAGACACAGAAGAAAAGAGGGAAGAGAAATGAGAGGTTGAAGTTGGAGCTTAGCACTAGTTCTATTGCTTTAAAGCACCCACTGACTGTGCCCTAACCCTCCCTATCAGGCTGCATGCCCTTTGGGATACCCAAGGTTACTTTAGAGGCAGCGCTTCAGTATAAGGAGAGAAAGGGGGTGCTCTGGCCACAGGGATTAAGGTGGTTGCTCAGGGTCAACCGGCAGGTTAAGAGGATCCAACCACAGAAGGATGGGTCACAGGACCTGACCCCGATTTCCCATCATCACTCAGGCCTGTCGTGTCACCTCTGACTTCTTTCTACTCCATGTGTACAAGGAGAGATAACAAGAACCTTATACGCTAACCTTACTGAGTGTGCACTCTGCCAGACCCATTTCAAGTGCATGACATATGAACTCATTTTATCTTCTCAGTAACTCTTTGAGGAAGACACTTATTAAATGCAATTAATAAATGAGGCAACCGGACCTGGAGGGGTTAAGTAACTTCCTTAAACTTACACAGATGTCAAGTGGCCTGATGGGAACTGAACCTTGGACAGTTCTAGTTGCACACTCCTCACATGGAACTGGAAGGCAGGGGTCTGTTGAGTTTGGGTCCGGCCACTTCTCCCAAACAGATCTATAAGGGTTTCCCTTTCCCCCCAGAGCGGCCAGGATGGAGCCTCCCAGTGCTCAGAAGAGACACTGGAACCACAGTGGAAAAGACATCCTGTGCAGGAAAGGTTGTTAGGGTCCATGAGACTGGGCAACAGTTTGCCAAAAACAACAGTGTGCCCGCCCTAAACTGTTCTCAGCTGCACAGCCTGGATGCAGGGCTGCTTGTGTGTGATTCTTATCAGTGCTCTGAGGGGAACTCTGAATTCCAATCCCAGGATATTATGAGGGAACTGGAGGGGGTGTCCAAGGCAGTGCGGTGGAGGGCTCAGGAAGGCCCGGATGTGCGGGCCGGCCTGATTCTTGGTGGGTAGCTGGGTCCCTCTCCAGGTTCTGGCGGAACACCCTTGAACAATTTAGCCTGAAATAGCATAAGAACTTCTTTCCCATTTTTTCCAGGCTTTTGGATGAAATTATATTTTACAAATGACTCATTATTATATTTATAGCTTCTCTCCAAATGATTCAAATTGTGGTTTGTCGCCTCCCTGTCTCTCAACTCCCCCCAGCTCGACAGGAAGAAGTGCTGTTTACTGTATGGCCAGGTGTGGCTGCTGAGAGTGGCTTTGCCCTCCCTGTAATTACGTTCGCCTAAGCCCTGACAAGCACCCAGCGCATTTAGTCATGTGCAGCCTTTGTTCCAGCTTGTTGGGAGACAGTCTCCGACATTAACTCGCTTGGAATCTGCTCCTGTAGGAAGTACATGTGTGTGGTGGGGGAGAGTGGGGAGAGTGGGTAGCATGAGGGGGAGGCCTGTTCTGGGGAGGCTGTGATAGAGGGTGCCTTTGTGAGGGCAAAGGCTGGAGAAGGCCAAGCTGCAGTTCCTGAAAGCACCCTGTGAGAAGGCTGGGGCGGGGACCAGGGCTGGTGAGGCCTGGTAGGGGGCCATGCTCCTCCCTCCTCCCCCACCCCTGGCTTCCATTGAGGAGTGGAGAGGGTGGCTGGTGGAGGGGGGTGGGGGTGGGGACTCAGGCATTTCAGGCTAAGCTCCTGCCTGGCTTTAGACACTTCAGGGTTTCTTATGAGGAACCACTCTGGCTCTTTAGGGGGAAGAGAATTTTCTCCCCCTTCTGGGGAGCTCCCAGTTCCGGAAGCCTGTTCGAATGAACTCACTCACCCCTGACCCTGCTCCTCCAAACTCCCAGGAAGGTGTGGTAAAGTTAGCATGCGAGCAGCTTGCTCTTAAACAGGCTGTCTTTGAGAGGAAGACTGACGGGGAGGCCAGAATGAGGCCCTATTTGTAGTGACTGTTTATTCCACCCATGGGATCAAAGTCCCTTTGGTCTGCCTCGCTTGGACTCTAAGAAAAATTAAACACTCACAACATGGGAAAGAAAGACATTTTGGAACTCATGGTGACATTCTGAGAGCCTGGCTGCAACCTCTGCCCCTGGGGCTCCTTGTCTTCCCTTGTGGTGACCTGCTGATGGGGGGACCTCTGGCTGGCTGGGGGTGGGGGTGAAGTCTCTGGGGATGCAGCGAAGCCCAAACCCCAGGGGAGGGGAGAGAGACAGTCACCCAGAAGGGACTTGGCTTCTGGGAAAGTCTCTAACCACGCCCTTCCTGTGCCTTAAGGGAAGAGCTGGCTCTTGACATTGCAGTTCCTGCAGTGGAGGTACAGAGGCTGGGCAGAAGGAAGCAGGAGGCTGGAGCTATGTGTGGCCCAAGTCTTGGGCCTGGTTGTGTCCCCAGATCGCCTGCTTGGGGTTCCTTCGGGTCTGCTTCCATTTTCACTTCTTGGCACAGCCTGAGTGAGTGGGAAGGGGACTCAGGAGGTGGTGATGTGGGAATGGGTGTGGATGAGCATCACGTAATTGCTGGTGAAATCAGAATGAAGCCTAAGCAGATGACTTCCATCTGGGCTGAGCTGGGTCCCTGTGAGGTACATAAGCCAGTTCGGAGGTGCGGACGGAGCCAGAGACTTGGAATCCCTCTACTTCTCTCCTTTTGGGGTTTCATGGAGGTGGGGAGGAGCCCTCGACAAGTCTCTCCTTAGAGGGAACAGGAGCCTGAGGAAAGGGCCAGAAAGGGTCACAGAGAGGTAGTGAAAGGGAGGAATGGGAAAGGCCAGGTGAAGACTCACCTGGGCCATTCATAGGTGACTTGAATTTCCTTCTGAAGGCACAAGGGAAAGAGAGACTCTCACTGGAAAGAGTGCTGCCTCCTGCTTCCTGTGCAGCCCCAGCCAAGGTGACTCCTAGGTGACAGGCTGAGGGGCAGCTAACAGGAGACTGCAGGCACCGTGACTACCTTCTTCACAGGATTTGTGGTCTCATAGACACAGAACAGGGCACCTTTGTCTTCCAATAGTTACACCGGCTTATCTGGGTGATTTGAACAGGATCGGAAGGTGCATTTGTCAATGTCAATGCTTCAGCTCTTCTCCCTGTCCCCGCCTGTACTCCTGCTTCGGCTGCTCCTGCTTGGAACCCTGCTCCAGGCCTGGTTGAGGCAATGCCTTGGGCATCCAGTGGGCGAAGTTGGATCCTGGCTCTGAATAAACACCAATCACGGAGCAGCGTCTGGACAAAATGGGGGTTCCAAGGCAGAGCCCACACTGGGAGGGGTTGTGCTTCATTCCTCCCTGGATGAGGGTGATGATTTAGGGATGCTGGCTGAAGCTCAAAGTATTATTTTTACATAGTATTTATGGAGCTGTTTGCTGTCTACCTCCTTATTTTCAGGTAGCAACTTCTTAGAGCTGAGATGCTTTTCAGTTTGACAAAGTAAAATAAGAGACGCTGAAACCAGCTTGCACACACTTCTCAAAGTGTGTTCACATGCATTCTCTCACCCAGGGTGCCTATTATCTCCTCCATTCCCTAAGAATATTGAGATAGAGAGATTAAATGAGATGTCCAAGAACGCCCAGCTAGGTAATGTCTGAACTAGGTTTAGAACCAAGGTGGGAAGTTTCCTGTTCAGTGACATCTCAGCTGAGATGCTTCTGTTTCCCTTCAGCTTGTAGCTGGAGCTTGTGCCAACAGAGGGATGGGCGGTGAGCAGTAGCGAGCCCAAGTGTGGGTGGGCAAGGGTGCCCGGCTGAGCTCAGGGTCTCCCGACAGGGTTCCCAGAGGTGCTATGACCCACCGTAGAGGGAAGGTCCAGTTGGTTGAATTAACTGCAAGTTTCTCTCCGGGGAGAGTGAACACTCTTGAAGTTACTTTTTTTATTGTGGCAAAATGTACATAATAAAATACTGACCATTTCAAGCACTTGCAAGGGGACCCATTTTAAGGTTCAGGGGCAGGAAACACAGTTCCATTGCTGTGCTGCTGCCATTACTACCATCATCTTCAAAGGCTTCATTTCCCTATACCCATTAAACAGCAACCCTCCCTGCCCAATCCCCAATCCCCCAGTCCCTGGAAACTAGGTTCCACCTGCAGTCTCTAGGAATCTGGCCACTCCAGGTGTCTCATGTAAGTGGAGTCATGCAGGGCTTGTCCTTTTGTGTCTGTCTTATTTTTAATTGGATCATCATTGTCAACCACAACAGGGATGCTGATTAGCCATCTTCCATGCCCATAAGGGAGTAAGGAGTAAAAAAAAACCCCAAAATAAAAACAAAACAAAACAACGAGAACAGGAGCAATTTGGGGTGGATTTCTTGACTATTGGGTACCAGATGTAAAGGGGGCGGTGGTGAAGGGTGGATAGGAAGAACTGTTCATAGAGAATGAAATGCTCCATTTATCATGGGGGAGGGGGGGTATGTGCAGTCTGTATCCTGGAGGTAGATGGCTCTCTGGGAGGATTATGCTGTAATGGACCCTGGGGGAAAGCTCTGCTGAGGATAGCGAGACCCTTCCCGCTGCTGAAGGCGAGAAAAATTGTTCTGTAAGAGAAACCTACTGAAGCTTGGAGTCTGGATAGAAGGGTAGAGAAGAGAGCAGTTGAAGCAGGTAGTATCGGTTGACATTTAGACACTAGTGAGAATTTCCTGAGCTGGGGAATTGGTCAGGAAGGTTCTTGAGATTCTAATGTGTGTGTGTGTTTTTTTTTTTTTTGTGATTCCCTTTATTATCCCCAAATTGAGTAGAGCCTGCTTCTGTGCCTTGTCTAAGATGAAGGGGCGACTGGGGGAAAACAGAGGTGCAGGGAGAGGTCGCTATAGGAGGTGGGATGGTGGGAGAGGTGGAAAAGCAGGGAGTCCAAGCTAGAGGTCACCAGAGGAAACACAGAGCATCTTGGGCACACAGGGTGGAGTGGGGTGAGGAGGTTTGTGAGGGCAGAGGACACAGTGATGGGACCAGTGGGTTGAAGTATGTGCCATCTTCTTGAATACCAGGCAATAGGTATTCCAGGTAGACAGCCTGAAGGAAGGAGGGGAGTGGATCTTCTTTTCTCAGAGACCTTCCTGTACAACCTAGCTGGTCAGAGTTGGTCATTTAGGAGGCAGAGGCTCCCTGAGGGCCCTTGGCTCAGTGAATCACCTCTGGGAGCCCCACATTCTCAGGGAAGAATAGTGCTTTTTGAGAGATGGAGATGGAACCAAAACCTGGGCTAAAACATGTCTTGAACCTTCAAAACAACTTTCTCTTGCAAGTTGTCTGTGTTTCTGATGGAGACAGATGCTTTTGGATCTTCCAGACATAGCAGGAGCCCAATGAGAGCTCCCTCTTCCCCTGACACCCTCCTCCCCAGACTCCAGAGGAGCCTGGCCTGGAAAGTGAGCTCCATGGTGGTGGGAACACATGGACACACTGACCAGGTCTGGCTGAGTGTGGGCTGGGGATGGAGCTCTGCCTGGAATTACTGATGCATTCTCAGAACTTGGGACCGGCTTTCGTGGTAGTGGGGGAGGCCGGCTGAGGACACTTCCCTCTGGGTCATCCTCTCCAGCCTTGGCCCAAAGAACCAAGGCTTGGACGGCTGGCTGCAGCCCACTTTTGTCCCAGCCCAGTATCCCTTCATCAGTTGTGTCCTGGGAAAAGGGCCTGGTTTGGCTCCCACCACAGGAGGTTTGCCAAATGTGTTACTTGCCACCAAAAGCTTGTACACTGGTGTGTGGGATGCCATGGGGGCTGGGCTGGCCCAACTGAGGATGTGCTGTTTAGAAGTTCCAGAAGTTCCTCGCCGGCTGGGATGGAGGAATGTCCCTGCAGAATCAAGGCAAGCCTGTACTGGGGCCTTTGCCAGGTTTCCCCTGTAGCGGCCCCTCGGCTCTGGGGGAGCTGTGTGTTCCCTTCCATTTGGGCAGCTTGGGAAGGTCCAGAGGCCCTTTCAGGGAAAGGAGAAAAAGGGAAAGAGGCCTGAAAATACTGCAGCAAGAGCCTGATTCTGAGCTTCAGCAGAGACAGAGACAGTTGTGAGAACGAAGAACACTTTAAAAGGTTGTTTGGGGAATGGAGTGCCTCAGAGCTTCAGTGATGGTGTTAGGAGGATCTTAAAAAGCAGCAAATACAGCCCCTCATTTTACCAGAAGGCTAATTTGAAACAGAATGGAATTTGGCTGGGGCTGGGATGCCCTTTTTCTTCTGTGGAGACCTGTTTCCTGAAAGAGACAGTGTCTGAGCTGAGCGAGTTCACACGTTTATTAACTGCCCTCCTTAGTGCATTTTAAGAAACCTCAGAGGTCCAGGTCTGGCTCCTGCAAAAGTAACAGAGTTTGTGGCTTCCAGGGTGTTTTCAGTTTGGAGCCATAATTTCTGTTTGTTCATTTAAAATGTTCGTTCCCCCATGGGCTTGCCGCCAGGTCTCCCTTTGCACAGTATCAGGCTGTGCTTGTGAATGTTCAGGGGAGCCAGAAACAGGAGAGCTCTGGAAAAGGGTGGACCGAGGCAGGGTTGGTGGGGCCCAGGAGGGTGAAAGTGGGAGGCAGACAGGCCTGCTTTAGGGTGGGTGTCTGAGAAACAGAAGGGACCTTGACAGCCCTGGGCAGTGCTTGGGTGCTCAGGTGCCTTGTGAAGGGAGTGGGGCTGCCTTAAAGGATGGACTCAGCAGGAAGGGCTGAGGTGGGCAGGCCCCTGGTACAGGAAGTTTAAGAGGCAGGAGACCTGGACGTGCACAGTCAGGCATACAGAAAAAGAGCAAAGAACCAGAGAGCAAGTGGCTTGGACTGAAGTGGGGCCTGAACTAAATTTTAAATTTTAGGAGGGACCCAGGAGGCTGCCAACTTTGATCTCATTTTCTGGACATGTTTTTGGGTTGATTTTTATACCCACCACCCAGTCACCAGAGAGTTATCATCTTTTGATGGAAGAAGCTCTTGGCAAACATGTGAGACATGCAGCTGAATTGGGGGCAGCGCAGGCTGGGTGTGGGCTGAGGAGGGCGCATGGTGTGCTGGTGGAGCAGAGGAAAGTCTAGCACAGCCTCAAGTCCTGGAAGGCGGATGGGGGTGTAGAAAGTCAGGACTCAGGGCAGGGACAGTATCTGTCCTGTCCTACCTCCTCTACCCTCCACCCCCCACCCTCTCGCCCCTATGCTAGCCAGGGCCAGGCACACAGAAGGCACCAAATAACTGAATGAATGAAGTTGGTATGATCTGACCACATAGAGTGCTGGTCTCTTGAATCCCTATGTTAACTTATATTTTCCTTCTTTAGTGGTTGAGAATAATTGAGAGTATTTGTCTCATAGGAGCTTTTCCTGTGGGATGGCTCTTTTTTTTTTTTTTGAGACTAGGTCTAGCTATGTTGCCCGGGGTAGTCCTGATTCCCCCGACTCAAGCGATCCCCAGCCTCAGCCTCCCAGGTAGCTGGGATTTCAGGCACCCACCACTGCCCCCAGCTGCTTTTTCGAGACCAGTTCTCACTATATTGCCGGGGGTAGTCTTGAACCCTCAAACTCAAGCGATCCCTGGCCTCTTGCCTCCCCATGCTTGGATTAAGGTGCGCACCACCACGCCTGGCTGGGAATAGGTGTGAAGGTGAGCACTGAGGCACTGTTCTGGAAATCTCAGCATAAACACTCTCCATCTGGGAGAGAGGGGCATGCCCCAGGACGTCCAGAGTCACCTCTCAGGGCTCAGCTGGTGCAGAAGGTGGACTGAAATCTACCAAGCTTCGCTGGAGATGGAGGAGGCCACAGCAAGAAGATGTGTCAGTAACTTGCTTAACCGCAAGCTCTTCCTCCCTGTGACAGCATTGGTGTCTGCCTCGTCCCCAGCAGATACCAATGGAGGAAAATAAAATGGAAGTTAGACCTGGCTTCTGACAAGGTTTAATTCACAGCTTGTCTTCCTGGGACAAGTTCAGAGCGGGTGGCTGAGAGATCTTACCTCTCCTCCCAGCTCTTCCGTCTGTGCAAGTGCCTCAACTCCTCCAGGACTTGGCTCTGGAGTGATCTTTACGCCCCTCCCGCTGTAAGCACTGGGTGAACAGAGTCCATGTTTCCCTCCAGCCCAGGGGGCTCACTAATTCCTCAGGTGCAGCCCCTCCACGTTCCCGGCTCTCAGGACTCAGCCTTCCCTTCCCTCAGAAGCTGTCAGTTAACTCCGCGTGGGCGTGGGCTCCGCGTAGATACTCCACCCTCCTCTAATATTTAAAAGATTGTGCTGGTTCTTAGTCTCGGGATCATGCACTTATTTCCCTTGGCTCTGTCTGAAAAGGCCACATAGCTCCCCCCCTCCCCCTTAAAACCAGGTCCTTTGGGCTAAACACAACCGCTTCTCAGCTAGAAATGGCTGATTTTCAACAAGCCCTTTCCTTACCGAATTATTTCTTAAATTGCTCTTCCCCCTGCTACGTACGGGGGTGGGGGGTGGGTGTTGACGGGGACCACAGAAGCCAGTCTAGGGGCCTCCGGGGTTTTCTGAGAAGTTGGGAAAGCTCGGTTTCTCCGTCGCACGCTTTCGCTGCAAAGACCGAGGACGCAGGCCGGCGTCCAGCCGGGCCTGGTGAGAGCTCCGGCAGCGGCGCCCCGCGGCTGCGCCCATCCCTGGCTTTGTGCGACCCCGGGGGCAGGGGATGGGGTGGGGGTGGGGTGGGGCGCCTCCGGTGCTCCTACACCGAGCTCGCCACGAGATCATGGGGGGGGCAAAATGCTGCTCCCCAGAGGGCCCCCCCCCTTCCCCAGGCTCGCACTGCCCCCTCGCCCTCCCGGTCTGGGGCCACAGGGGAAGCGCTGCAGGATTGGGCGACGAGGAGGTAGGCCCCTCGCCGTCCTGCCGCGCTCCCGGGCTTTGTGAATGGAGGCCCCGGCCGCCACCCCGCCCCCACCCGGCCCCCTCCCGGGCCCCTCCCTGGTAGCCAAGCCCCGCGGCCCCGGCCCCACAGGGAAGGGCTGGAGGCGACGCGGGGAGAGGGCCGGGGGAGGAGGGAGCGTTCCTGCAAATCACATGATTTTCCCGCTTATATAAATCACAGCTTGTTTTTCTCAACTGGCTGCAGACTTAAAGGTGCAGTGTCTTCTTTCTCTCCTGAGAGCTCGGGTACCCCGGGGTGCTCCTAACGGCTCCTGAGCTGGCTGGGGGTGGCACTACCATTGAGCGTGTTGGGCTTCAGCGCTTAGGGAGATGTCCCCCTCTCCAGCACCCCGAGTCCCCGGGTATGTTTCCATTTAACTGGAGACCAGGGTCCCTTGGAAATTAGGGTCCAGTGAGCCAGGTCTTAGCACCCACTAAAGAACAGCAGCCCCTGCAGCCCCCGATGCCCTGGAGGTCTGTGGCCCCTGGACTGAGGGTTCAGGGTAAAATTGCCCGTAAGATGCCTGCGGTGGTCATCATCAAGCTGCAAAGCTGATGCATATTGTCCTGATCAGTCCAGGCTGTTTCTTGGGGGCAAACTTTGTGGGAGGAAAACAGTGAGGATACCCTTCTACTACAGGCAGTCAGCACTGGGGAGAATTCCAGTACCCCTAGAGAGTCTTCACTTCCAAGTGGTTTAAACTGTTTGGGGTGATGAACTATAGTCTTGAGAGAGATTAAGTAGCACTAGTTTCAAAGTCTGTTGCTGGCTAAACAGGAGTTACAAGGTGGTGCATAATTATGGCGATGAACAGGGCAGATAATGAGTCCTCCAGCCTTTGCAGAACTCTGAGGTCTTGACTGAGGTGGGCAGGGGAGGTTTGCTGGAGGGGTCAGGGCCACAGCAGGCAGGAGAGGTGCAGGGTTCAAGCAGTGAGCAGTCCTTCAGCTACAAGGAGGATCTGGGTAGTGGAGTGGGGCTTGAGGCTGTAGAAAAATGGGGCAGGGTGGGCAGATGCAGGCAGCCTGAGGCAGAGCTGTGTGGCTTTGATTTGGTGAAGGTGGTATGTTCTCCCTGGGAGGTCGCAGGGTGAGCCTGGCTGTGCCAGAAACTAAGGGAGACCAACCCCAGACTTCTGCAGGAACCAGGCGGACACATGGTTCACAGACCTAGGCTACTCAGAGAAAAAGTAGAAATGGAAAGTGGGAGGTTAGAGATATCTTGAAGAACAAAGTGAAATATTTAATGATCATGTTTATAGGGAGGGGGACAGGCCCAGAAGTGATGGTGATTTGCACTTGGTGGGCAGGGAGAAGAGGGATCCCAGGTGGAGGGCTGCATAAGTAGGAAGCAAGGAGCTGTTGTCAAAGATACCAGGCTTGCAAGGTCAGTGGGATCTTAACTGTCCAGGGGGCTAGAAATCAGGGTAGAGTGTTTGCACAGAGGAAATAACCCCAAGGATAAAGGAGATACCACAGATCTTACAGGGACCTAACAGAAGGGGCGATACCCTCATTTAGGCTGTGGAAGGAACATGCACCCTTGAAGTGGGACAACCTGATCAACATTACTTCTGCCTGACCTTGGTCACCTTGTTTAATTGCCCTGAAACTCAGCCTTCTGATCTATAAAATCTGGCACCACTTGTCTCTTTCGTTGTGTGGGTCAAAGGAAATTTTCAGGTGGCCTAAGTCCAGTAGGGGGGGCTTGACTCTTAGCAGGTAATTACTTAATACAGGTGGCCCCCCCCTCCCCTCTGTATCTGTCTCTCATCCCTTTACCTGCAAACCCCTATTTATCTGCAAATCCCTATTTATCTGCAGTTTCTTGAAGTTACTCCCTTTTAGAGTTGTTGCTTTTCCCCTTCTTCATCTCCTTAGAGAAAAAGTGCAGACTTGTTTGCAAAACTATTTCCATTATGAAGGAAGGAAATAATAAATTTGTTTCCTGAGGGCCTCTTAGTGGAAGATGGCTATTACCTCCAAGGCATTTCAGTGCCTTGAAAATTTCAGGGGGCAGGCTTTATCAGTCTCCACTCTACCAGCTGAAGAAATGGAGAATGGTTATAAACTTTTTTAATATTATATTGAGAGCCACATGTCTATTAGTACCCTTCAGTTCAAAGATTTCCAAACTTTATTTTTAGCTTTTTACTTTTGGAAATAAATTTTACCACTAGTCAGCTGAAATAGACTCAGGCCAGGGTGTTCTGGTTCCAGTGGAGTGGGGGAGGGTCTGGACCTCCACTGCTTGGCCTACTCCAGGTCTCCAATGAATCCAGACCAGGTGGGGAAGCAGGAGGTGACTTCCAAGGTAAGCCAGCACCCAGAGCCTCTCTCTCCATACACAGCTTCTCTTCCTGTTTAGCCGTAAACTTCTGACTTTGAAAACCTAACCAGAGCTCAAGTCAGCCTCACTGACCCTTGGGTGTGTCTATTGTGTGAGCAAGTGATTTCCCTGACAAGGAGGTCATTGGCTTAGGCTGCCCCTGTTTCAGCTATGGTGGAGAGAGAGAGTGTGTGTGTGTGTGTGGGGGGGGTGGGTGGATGGGTGGGGAGAGGGTGTAAGGCCTGGCACCTCTCCAAGGAGGAAGGCAGGTGTGCTGGCTGAGGTCAGCCAGATTCAGGAAGTACCCTGGCTCTGGGGTATGCTTATGTGCTTCATTCTTCTTGGAATGTGTTTCTTGAAAAATATACTGTTTGAGGCAAAAACAAAACAAAACAATACCCACCCCAAAAACAACAAGCCAAGTCCAACAAATCCAACAACCCAGTTTATGGTTTTCAGAATGATGATTTGAAATGAAGCAAACATTGCTTTGCTCCACAGATTCCTCTATAAAGCTGTGAAAGAGTCACAAATAACTTACTCTGACTGTAGTACTATTTATCATCCTGTCCAAAACTACCACCTATAGGATTCATTTCTTCAAACGATATCAATTCCCTTAAGAGATAAACACAAACAAATGATTAAGAGAATTTCAGGGGACTTCTGCATTGAAAAGAAAATCTTGGCAAAATAGCATCCTAACTCTATGCTAGTATTTATTTCGCCACTTATCCATTTACTTATTTGCACTGTGAAGGTAATACACACCGATGGGGAAAAGAGACACTCAAATCATTCTGAAGGGTATGAGATGAAAAGATGTCCCTTTTCATTACCTCCTCTCATTCCCCAGAGATGATTAGAAATAATGGCTTTTTATGACCCAGAAACATTTATATTATATACGTACATCTGTGTGTGTACAGTATGCATCTCATCTCATAGTTTTTCACAAAGATTTTTCCTGTGATTTTTTTTTTGCACTCAAATATGCAAATATCTTATTCTCTTTAGTAATTGTCTCACTCTAGGTTTCACTGAATATTTTATATAATATCCCAAATTTAGGTTGTTTCCAATGTGTTTCCCCTTATAAACTACTATGATAAGCGCTTTTGTGTACCTGTTTGTATACCAGTGTGTATGCTAATATATATGCACTTTTCTTACCTAAGAGAATTTCCTAGCAGTTAAATTAGGTGGATGTATTTGTACATTAACTTTTTAAAATTTTTATCCTGCACTACTTAAGACATATGAAAAGCTATTCAGAATTAAAAAAAAAAAAAGAAATCTTAAAACACTGTCAACACAGGTACATGTGCTTTCCACAGTCTGGCTGCTCTCCCTCCAGCTCCACTCAGAAGTATGAGGAGCTTGCACCTGGGAACTGTTGTCCCATGCAACACTTGACTGTTTGTACATTTTACATCATGCGGCTTTGCGTGTGCATTCTTCTGAGACTTGCATCTTTTCCTTAATATTATACTTCAGTGAGTTTTCCATGTTGATGTTATTTTTGAGCTGATTTCAGTGCCAAATAGCTTCTAATTATATGAACATCCCACACCTTAGGCATTAATGGCCTGGTTAATGGGCATTGCTATTATACCAGTTCATTTAAAAATTTTTTTTCTGTTATAAATATTGCTGCTATAGGCTCTTGTGTGTACATCTTGGTTGTGCACACATGGGGATTCCTCAGGGGATCCACCTTGGAGGGAGTGCTGAACCTTAGAGTATGGCGCGCTACAATGATTTCCGAAGTGACCCTCCCAAGTGGACCCTCCCAAGTGGTTTCACACTCTTTTTTTTTTTTTTTTTTTGAGACTAGGTCTCGCTATTTTTGCCCATGGAACCGCAGGCTCTCATTGCCTGGGGTACCACGGACTCAAGCAATCCCCAGCCTCAGCTTCCCAGGTAGCTGGGGTTACAGGCACGCACCACCACGTCCAGCTATTTTTTTGGAACTAGGTCTCACTATGCGCCCCAGGCGGGACTCGAACTGTGATCCTTAGCCCCTGCCGCTTCATAGGCAAGCTTACAGGCACGAGCCACCGTGCCCGGCCGGCTTCACACTCCTACCCAGTCAGAGTCACTGTGTTCTCACCAGCACTTGGCATCGTCCAGCCTTTATATTTTTGAATTTGATTGATGGGAAATACTGTGGTGTTTTCGTTTACATTCCTGGATTACTCGCGAGGGTGGCCTTCTGTTCCTGTATTTCCTGGCGTGCAGCTTTCCCCTTATGTGAATTGCCTTTGCCCACTTTTTTTTAATTGGAATGTTTGTCCTTATCGACTTAAAGAATTTCATTTTATATTGTTTACTGGTCTGTTGTGGGTTAAATAATATCTTTTCCCAATCTGTTGCTTTTTTACTTTTTAAATGAGTGACTTTTGACAAACAGAACTGATTTAGTGTAGCTGAGTTCTCTATTTCAGTTTTTGATATTGTCAGCTGCTCAGCTCTGTCCAGAGTGCCTGCTTCTCCACAGACCTGCTAAGACTGGGCACTACAGGTTTTATTTTATTTTTTTTGAGACTAGGTTTCGCTATGTTGCCTGGGGTACCACGGACTCAAGCGATCCCCAGGCAGCTGGGATTACAGCAGCGCGCCTCCACGCCCAGCTCTTTTTGAGACTAGGTCTCACTATGTTGCCCCGGGTGGATCTCGAACCCACGGACTCAAGCGATTCCTAGCCTCGGCCTCCCTTCCTAGGCTAGGATTAAAGGTGTGCGCCACCACACCCAGCCACTGGTTTTAATTTTTGTTAATCTGATAGGGAACATGGCGTCTCCCCTTCCTCTTAACCCCACCGTCCCTTGTACCCCATCTGACACTCTCCCTTCCCACCTCCCTCTTGACCTTTGAAAGCTCCCTCTGTTCATTATATCTAGTCTTTTTGAGTCCTTGTTTGGTGGAATCATCTGCCACAGAGATGTGCTATTTGTTATTCTGACTGACTTCCCTAGACCTGGTTCCCTGGGCTGCCGTCCACGCCAAGGTCAGTGGCGATGCCACATCTCCCCATGGTGAGCGGTGTCCCACCCTGTGGACAGGTCATGCTGTCTTGAGCCAGTCTTCTGTTAGTGGGCACTGGTGTCTCACTCTCCTGATTCTTTTGGGTTGTAAGTAAACCGGAATCTATCTTTACATGGTTATTGGCCTTTTGTATTTCTTTTTCTGATTTTAGTTTTCATGTTTCTATTGGGTAGTTGACCTTTTCTTAGCTGATTTTCCTAATTAATTTTTTTTTTTTGAGACTAGGTTTCGCTATATGGCCTGGGGTAGTCCTGGTCTCGTGGACTCAAACAATTCCCAGTATCAGCCTCCCAGGTAGCTGGGATTACAGGAGTGCACCTCTGCGCCTGCCTGCTTTTTTGAGACTAGGTCTTGCTATGTTCCCTGGGGTAGTCTTGAACCCATGAACTCAAGCGATCCCAGGCCTTTTGCCTCCCAGCACTTGACTACAGGCATGCACCACCATTCCAGGCTTCCTAATTAATTTGTGAGGGTGTCTGAATGTGAATGTGGTTTGCCTCTACCCTGCTGTGTGCCCCTCGACTTCGGCCCCTTACTGAGGGAGCCGCGCCTTGACCTCTGTGATATGTTTACTCTCTTTGGCCTTTAGACACTTGCCTATATTGAGCAATAAAGCAAAAGGCTGTGATTGGAGGCTGTGGGGGGGGTGGCAGGGGAGCCGTGTAGTTCTGGGTAAGCAGGAGTGACTGCAGTTGGGAGTGTGTGTGTGTGTGTGTGTGCGCGCGCGTGCACATAAACACGCTGCAGGCATCCATCTTATGTTGAAGTATATATAAAAATGAAGACTGGGAGAAAGTTCAAGTTGGGGTGATGGTCAGATGTCCTGTTTTCTTTTAAGTCTGAGGTTACTAGTGCCTGGGTGAGTCTGAGGTGTCTTCAGTAAACAGCCCGGTTGTGCTGGGGTGGTGGGTGGTGTGAGTCGGGGGGATTGAAGGGCTTTGAGGGTCCAGCATGTGCCACACACACACAGCTCTGGGCTGTCACTAGCTGGGGCAATGGAAGCTCTAGAAAGCTGACTTGCCCCAGGTCACATGGCCCTAAGTGACCAAGCCGGGGCTCAGCTCGAGGCTGGCTCCCCACTCTGCAGTGCAATAATGGTTTGACCATGATTAGGCTCAATTAGGGGAGGATTTGACTTTTCTAAAGAGATTTGTCAGGAGAACCTTCTAACAAGAGAGCAAAATTAGGACATATTTTAAATAGATTGCTACCTCAACGGTGAAATTTCACATTTCTGTGTTTTAATGTTAGTAATTGGCTTAAGTAGCCCTTCCAGGAGAACACAGGTAAATGAACAGTGATTATAATTGGGCTCTATTGAAAAAGAGCAATAATCTTAATAGTACCGTTCACTCCTAAAAGAATGTCCAACATAGACCGCCAGGATTCTAGCTCCCTCACACTCCCTGCATTTGGAGAATTTGGATGACACTAAACTTTCTCTTCACGCATTTGTTCATGCAATAACTGTGTGACAAACGGACAGTTTGCATCATTTTGCTAAGAGGGGAGAGTGGTGCACAGAACAGACCCAGGCCCGGCCCTCATGGAACCTGCAGCCTGGTGGAGAGGATAAGCAGAGTAGACAAACCAGTGAAATAATAACCACCACCTTAAATGCTGTGAAGGACACATTCAGGTGCTGGGACCAGTAATAATGGGGCAAACTTTAGATGGGGAGGGTAATGAACCTAGTGTGAGGGTGACTGGATACACACATTCACTTTTTGGTTAAAAATACCCCTTATTATCAGTCACTCTATAAACGTCTTGCTTTGACCACAGGAGAAACAATACCAGCCTATGAAGAGGAAAAGGAGGTGCAGAATTACCCCAGGGTCCACGAGTCAACAGTGATGAGGTGCTCTGGGGTATCTCCGGCTTAGTTCTTCTGAATGGAAGTACACACACTTGTAGGAGTGATACTATGTTTGTGAACCTTGATTTTAATTCACTGTAAATGACCACCACCCATTTTTAATGGGAGGATGCAGCAAAATTGTTTTCTGGGAGGGCTTTCTGTAGTTCACAAGCCTCCCATTTTGATGGGTTGAGCCATGATGAGACGCCAGGTTTTCAAGAGCATAATTTGCTGGTTAGTCTTTGGAGGGTAAATTGGAGTTGGTCAGGCTTTTCCCTCCATTAGTCTGTATAACCAGCACCTGGGGTATATTGTGTCTTCCCCATGATTGTGCGATCCAGTGGGTGTGTGCCTATGTAACTGTGCACACCTGGCCTCGGAGAGAGGGGGTAAAGGGGCACAGAGAGATGCTAGAGGACAAGAGAGTACCTGAGAGAGAGCCCAGAGACAGAGAATAAAAATTCCTGGGGGATCTTGGCTGCCTCCCAGCCCCTCCCCCTACTGTAGCCCCCCATTGACTCTGGCCCTGGCCTGCCTGGTCCATCTGTGTAACTGCTAAAACCAATAAAGAACCAATGCAGCTGGGCACGGTGCTCGTGCTTGTAAGCTTCAGCCTATGAAGCGGCTGGGGCTAGGGATCGCGGTTCGAGTCCCGCCTGGGGCCCGTAGCGAGACCTAGTTCCAAAAAAAAAAAAAAATAATAACTGGGCGTGGTGGCGTGCGCCTGTAATCCCAGCTACCTGGGAAGCTGAGGCTGGGGATGGCTTGAGTCCGTAGTACCCTGGGCAACGAGAGCCTGCGGTTCCACGGGCAAAAATAGCGAGACCTAGTCTCAAAAAAAACAAAAAAACAAAAAAACAAAACCAATGCAGATTGGTAAGCCTGATGGTTACCGCTGGCAACTAGGATTGGTTACACTGCAGTCTTCAGTACCCAACTTCAGGGTTTTGGGGTCCTTGTGGTCTGTTTGCTTTTATTTCTTAACCAAACAGCATAACACACTGAAAACCCAGGCCAAACAAAAGCCAAATGATAATTCTTTGGACAAGTTCAAATTTCTGGTTCCGTTATTTGGGTTTGAAGAGGACCTCTCTAGCCACTTAGAGACAAAAGCTCTTAGTGTTGCTTTTTCCTACATTTTCTCTCCTGCAGCATAGTAACATCTAGCTCTAGACAATTTCCAGGTGTTTGTTGTCCACCTGGGAGAGGACTTCGCTTTACAGGGAAGGAACTAAAGGCCAACCGATTCTTAAACGTGCCTAATGTGAATTAAACCCTGAGCTTCATTATATTGGTGTTTGGCTCCATCTCGTGGTCAAAGGGTTTTAATACATGCCTGTCTCCTTGTTGCCCTCTTCTGGCAGTACGTGGTACGACACCCTAGGAATTCTTTCCCAGCCTAGTTTAGGGTGACAGAAATGAAGATAGAGATGAGGTAGGAACTACGTTAACAGTCAACATTTACTTAACACCAATAAATCAGATGGGGCTCAGAGATGAGCCAGGAGAGTGCCGACCCTAGCATGGCCCCTGCATATGCTATATCTCCTGCCTATGGGATATTAAAAAAAAGCCACCTCTCATAAAATCCAAATTTACAATTTTGTATGGAATAGAACATTCTCAATTACTATACTTTGATCATTATCTTGTGCCTGAATCACAATTTTAACAGTTAAAATTTTAGAATTTTCGAGTTGGAAGAGAGGCTAGAAATTAGTCAACACAATTTTATTGAAAATTTTGCTGCTAACCTCGGTATGTAATCTGTTAGGGACCTAAGGTGAACTGGATACCTAAAAGTCCTCAAGGAGCAAAAAGCTCAGAGAAAAAGACAGGGAAATGAACAAGTAAATGCTACAGAGTGTGGTAAGTGCGAAGCCAGTGAGCGTGCTGGCCGGGACAGAGGAAGAGAGGAGGCAGTACCCAAGCTATGTCTTGCAGAACAGGGAGTCTTGCATGTAGCCTGGGTGAGGGTAGAGAGAGGAGGCCCCAGCAGTTGGTAAGCACAGGTGGGAGGTGGGCTAGGGCCCTGGGTGTCCAGGCATAGCAGATATGTCTGCAGTGTGTGCACATGGTGCCAGCTTCTCCATAAATCCCAGCTGAGTGAGTGAATGCATGAACACATGAAAGATGATGGTGGGAGTGGGAGAGAGGAGACTGAAGAGGTTACGTCCTGGGAAGACCACACTCCCAACTCCAGTCACTTCTGCTTACCCAGAAAAACACGGCTCCCCTTCCACCCCCCACAGCCTCCAATCACAGCCTTTTGCTTTATTGCTCAACATAGGCAAGTGTCTAAAGGCCAAAGAGAGTAAACATATCACAGAGACACTGGCTCCCTCGGTAAGGGGCTGAGATCGAGGGGCAGAGGCAAACCAAGTTCACATTGAGAAACCCTTACAACACTAAGGGGTTTGGATGTTATGCTGGAATAGGTGAAGGAGGGTAGATGGAAGGCCATTGAAGGTTTTAATGAGCAGAGTTAGCGATCAGAACAAATTGTGTTCTAAAAATATAATTTGGGTACCAGTGAGAAGGAGATAGAGAACTAATTAGCAGACTACTTTAATAATTCAGTGCAAGATGATGAAGGTCTAAGACAGTGGAAACGGGAACAGAGGAAGAAACGAGTTTGAGTACTTAGAATTCTTTCCAGTTTTATTGAGATACAGTTGATAAATAACTTGGTATTGGGTTAACATAATGATTTGATATACGTGTATGTTATAAAATGATTATTCCACAATAACTTTAGTTAACATTCACCACCTCACAGTTACATTTTTTCCTTGCCATAGAACTTTCAAATATATAATATAATATTCTAACTATATTATCATGCTATACATTGTATCTCCAAAATTTATGAGTGGAACTTTGTACTTTCGGATCCCCCCACCCTCGCCCATTTCCCCTACTCCCAGCTCCTTGCTCTGGCAGTAGGCAATCTGTTCCCTATTCCTGTGAATTCAGTTTTTCTAGTTTTGACTGTAAATGAGACATTTGTCATTTTTTTGTCTGGTTTGTTTCACATGGTATTATGACCTCAAGTTCCATCCATGTTGTCACAAATGGCAGGATTTCTTTTTTTATGGGTGCAAAATATTTCATTGTAATATGTGTGTGTATATAACAACATATAAATGATAAATGACATGTATGTCTGTATGTCTATATCTTTTTTTCTTTGAGACTAGGTCTCACTATTTTTGCTTGTGGAACAGTAGGCTCCCGTTGCCATGGTACCACAGACTCAAGCAATCCCCAGCCTCAGCTTCCCAGGTAGCTGGGATTACAGGCGTGCGCCACCATGCCCAGCTATATTTTGGGACTAGGTCTTGCTATGTTGTCCCGAGTGGGACTTGAACCGTGATCCCTAGCCCCAGCCACTTCATAGGCTGAAGCTTACAGGCATGAGCACCCTGCCCGCCTCTGTATGTCTATATCTTACCATGTCACTCATCTGTGGATAGACAAAGATTGTTTCCATGTTTGGTTATTGTACATAATACTGCAGTGAACATGGGGGTTCAGCTATCCTTTGAGGTAACTGATTTTGTTTCTTTTGGCTATAAATCCAAAAATGAAATTGCTGATTCATATGATAGCTATATTTTAGTATTTTGAGGAAATTCCATGCTGTTTTCCATAATGACTACACCCATTTACATTCCACTAACAGTGCACAAGGTTCTCTTTTTTTCTCCACATCTTTGTTACCTGATGAGTTCTGATAATTTTCATAAGAGATGTAACGTGATATCCATTGTGATTTTGATTTGCATTTTCCTGATGGCTAGTGCTGTTGAACACCTTTTCATTTACCTGCTGGCCACTTGTATAACTTCTTTGGAAAATGTCTATTCAGATCTTCAATTTTAAAAGTGGATTGCTTGTTTTGTGTTAAAGGGTTGAATATAATTTCTTTACATATTTTACCTACTAACCATCTATAAAATATATGATTTGAGCTTTTTCCTCTCATTCAGTAGGTTGTCTTTTTGTTGATGAATTTCCTCTGTTGTGCTAAAGTTTCTTTACCCCACGTTTGTTTTTGCAGAAGCAAATCTAAATGCTAAATCAAAACATTCATTGCCATGACAGAAGTCAATGAGCTTACCTCATACACTTATTCTAGAAAATTTGTAGTTTCGGTACTGACTGCTCAAGTTTTTGTTTTATTTTTTGTGCATGGGCTCCAGTTTATTCTTTTGCTTTTGATTGTCCAGTTTTCCAACACTATTTATTTAAGAGATTAGCCTTTTCACACTGTTTATTCAGGTTCACTTGTTGCAAATTAATAATAGCTGCATGCATATATTTCTGTATTCTCTATTCTGTTTCACTGAGTTATATATTTTGATACAAATACCACACTGTTTTGATTACTCTTGCTTTGTAATAGAGTTTGAAATGAGGAAGGATCATGCTCTAGATTTGTTCTCTTTTTCAAGATTGCTTTGACTTTTCAGTGTCTTTTATGATTCCATACAAAATTTAGGATTGTTCGTTCTATTTCTGTGGAAAGTGCTGTTGGATTAATTCTTACAATCCATCATATTTTCCATTTATTTGTGTCTTCTTTAATTTCTTTCATTAATGGCTTATAGTTTTTAGTGTTATCTTTCATTTTGTTAAGTGCTATATAATACTGATGTTCAGATATTAATTAGCATCCCTGGAAATAATTCCACTTGATGATGTTGATGATGTTGTATCTTTTAATGCATTGTTGAATTCAGTTTGTTATCTTTTTGTTGTTGTTGTTGAGGATTTTTTTTGCATCTATGTTCACAGGGATAGTGACCTGTCATTTTTTTCTTAGAGTATCTTTATCTGATTTTGGTATCAGGGTAACACTGGCTTTGTCAAGTGAGCTCAGAAGTATTCCCTTTTCTATTTTCTGGAAGAGCTAGAGAATTGGTATAAATTGTTCTTTAGAGCTTTAATATAATTCACCAGTGAAGCCATCTGGTCTGAGACTTTTATTTGTAGGAAGGTTTTCTGGTCACTAATTCAATCTCCTTAATAGTAATTTGTTCAGATTTTCTGTTCTTTCATCATTCAGTCTTGGTGGGGTGTATGTTTCTAGGAATCTATCCACTTCTTCTATTGTCATATTTGTTATTGTAGAATTATTCATAGTATTCTCTCTTTTGACCTTTTATTATTTATACTGTCAATGATTGCCACCAGAGGTCTAAGAAGACAGAGTTGAGCAGAGGAGTGGTGGGGAGAGGGTAGAAGAAAATATAAGGAAGGGGGAAAAGAAACTTGCAGAGGGGAGAGAGCACGGAGAATAAAGGGAGGACTGGCCTCTATTTTAACAGGATCAGAAGCCTGGGCTGGAGAGATTAAAAAAAAAAAAAACGAAAAACAAAGAATCGACTCCAATGTTTTCTTGCCCATGTGTGTATTTATTCAGTGATGTCATATTACCTAGTAAAAGGCTTTTCTCCCAGCGCGAACCCCCCAGTTTCTGTTCTGTAAATACAGGCTGCCTACTGTCTAGTGCAGATGTGCTACACACCCCCACCCTCTCCCTCCCACCCAGTCCCCAACTGGGATTCACTGCCTCCTCTAATGATAGTTCTGGTCATTTTATCCCATCACAATGGCTCTTTCTCCCTTTCTTCACCCCCTTCACGTAGGGGCCCCCATCGCCTTCCTAGTAATTCCCTGACCCAGAATTTAGGACCCCTGAAGTCTCACCCTAACTTCCTTTCCCAAGTCATCTCTCAGAATGCTCTACCACCAACTCCAGCTCTCAGACGCCCCAGACACTTTTCGCTTCCTACACAGCCACCGGATTCTTTCCATCCTGTGAGGCTGAGGTTGAGCAGCCCTTCAATCTCCCCCCCTGCTTTCAGGGCAAACTTCTTCAACTTCCATGCACTTAATGCATGCTCTATTCTTTTTTTTTTGATAAGATGTTTTCCACTCTTATTTTCCTGGTTTTCTCCCAAGAACCTAACAAGATGTCCAGTACAGATAGAGCTTCTCAATGAGCATGAGAGGAGTAATTAGTTACAGAGAAATCCTTAGGAAGAAGATTGAGTGGGCTGCTGTGCCTGACCTCCCAAGGCCCATGATAGCTTAGGAGGGAGGTAAGGCCCTCCTAAGGGGAAGTACCTCAGTCACCACGGTGGTGGGGTGGGATGGGAACCTCACAGAAGTGACACCAGAGAGACCCCCCCCCACCATGGGGTGAAGGAGAAGATGTGGGCCGGGAACCAAGACAAGGGCCCTCGCCCAACCAGGCCAGCACTGTGATCTTGAACTTCCCAGCTTCTAGAACTACATGTGGACCATAGACTTTTTTTTGAGACTAGATCTTGCTGTTTTTGCCCGTGGAACTGCAGGCTTGCATTGCCTGGGGTACCACAGACTCAAGCAATCCCCAACGTCAGCTTCCCAGGTAGCTGAGATTAGAGGTGTGTGCCACAAGCTGTTTTAGATTTTCTGTTGTTAATAAGCTAGTGTGGCATTTTGTTACGGCAGTCGGGACAGACTAAGACATGGGGGAGCAGCAGTTAATGTGTTTTTCTGAGCTTATAATAAGCTCAGTGCCACGTGAAGAGGTGCAGAGGGGAGCAGACCCCTGGGGCAAAGTTGAGGCACCTGCACAAAAGGACCAAGAGGTAGATGTGGAGCTCATGGAAGGATGAGAGACTCAGGATTGGGTGTTAATGGGAGGACCAATCAAAATGTGACACTCTGAGAAGAGCTCAATGATGTAACAAGCAAGTTGGAGGCCTGAAGCTACGACTGGAAGCTGGACTGAGTGTAGTCTGTGTTCTTTGGTTCCATACACAGCCACTGGACGTCTCTGGTGACATAAATGCCTAGCAAGACATCTATCCATTACTTCTGCTCTCCAAAAGTAATCTTTCAAGAGCAGTATTATTATTATTACTATTATTATTATTATAATGATTTTTATTATATTGGCTCTTTACAGGTGAAGAATAGGAAGGTCATGAATGTAAACATCTCTGTTGGTTGAGGTGAATGAAACAGTATTTAAATTGACTTCTGGCATTGCATTCCCACAGCTGTGGGAGACCTGGGCAGAGCTTAGGGATGAAGTGAGGGTGGGTTGAGATCCGGGCATACAAATGGGAGCTGTGATGAAGTGAGCAGGGGGCAGAACTAGGTTTTGTGAGCTTTCACAATTTGGGGGGCCCATTATGAAAAAACTATGCAAAACTATGTACAAAGTTGCTGGTTTGTATACTAATCTAGGATGAAAAAAGTCACAACAAATTATTGATGCTTCGGAAACAGAATACTTTCTTCTGCTATTGTTTTACACAGTTAGCTGGAATGACTCCCACAGAAATGCTAATTGCAAACTGGTTTTGCTTCCCCACCTGGACACCTGTAGCTAGAGGTCTTTGCAGGGCAAGACGGGGATGTCACATTCTCCTTCAGCCACTGGGAGTCACCTCTGGATGGCATAGGGTGGGGCAGGGCTGGGAAACCAGACAGGACATCAGGATTGTGAGTGTGGACTGTGCATATTAGCTGATGGTGAGCCTAGAGGTGGGAGTACCCTTGAGAGGGTTCTCTATTCTTCTCTCAGTAAGGAAAGAATTCAATGTGGAGTTCAGAGTTAGGCAGAAAAGCGAGAGGTTTATTGACAAAAAAGAAAAGAGGACAGGAACGTTCTCTGAACAGGGAGCAGTTCTGAATGGGTAGCTGCTGTGGGGGCAAAGAATAGGTTTTCCATGGGAGCAGTGGGCAAGGAGTAGCAGTTGGCTGTTGGGTGCCTCTGTGTTGTGTCTCTTGTTGATTGGGGCCCGTGGGGTCTCCTAGGTTACTGAGGCCCATTGAGTCTCCCAGGTTATCTGGCCTGCTTTCCCCAAACAACCTTTGGTCTGTTGCCTTAGCATGGCTTTATTTATTTATAACCATTCATTCACTCACTCACTCACTCATTCATTCATTCATTCATTCATTCATTCATTCATTCATTCATTCATTCATTCATTCATTCATTCATTCATTCATTCAAGGTCTCACTATGTTGCCCAGGGTAGTCTTGATCCCATGGACTAGAGCGATCCCCAGCCTCAACCTCTCAGGTAGCTGGGATTACAGGTGCCTGCCACCGGCCCAGCTGCTTTTTCGAGAGCCAGATCTCGCTATGTTGCCTGGGGTAGTCCTGAACCCACAGACTCAAGTGATCCCTAGCCTCAGCCTCCCAGGTAGCTGAGATTATAGACACATGCCTCCATGCCTGGCTTTTTGGTTTATCAACTCCTTGACTATCCTCTCCACCAGGCTGTAGGCTCCATGAGGGCCGGGCCTGGGTCTGTTCTATGCCCTACTCTTCCCTCTTAGCAAAATGATGCAAACTGTCCATTTGTCACACAGTTATTGCATGAACAAATGTGTGAAGAGAAAGTTTAGTGTCATCCAAATACTCCAAATGCAGGGAGTGTGAGGGGGCTAGAATCCTTGACGGTCTATGTTGGACATTCTTTTAGGAGTGAACGGTACTATTAAAATTATTGCTCTTTTTCAATAGAGCCCAATTATAATCACTGTTCATTTACCTGTGTTCTCCTGGAAGGGCTACTTAAGCCAATTATTAACATTAAAATACAGAAATGTGAAATGTGAGTAAGGGAGAATTTGTAAGGAACCCAGGATCCAATCCCCAAATAATTGTTTTTCTTCATAATTTTTTTTGATCCTCTAATAATCTTGTTCCAAACTGAGGTTGAAAAGATCATCTATACTGATGAGGACAATCATTCCCAATACCTGTTCAAGCTTGATTATTTCTCTAAAGAACAAAGATGCTCTTTAGGGGAGATTTTCTTTACAAAGGAGACAGTTAAAGGTGGTTTAGGCCAAGAAACCTGACCCTTTCCCTCAGTAATGCCACCTCCTACCTGGTTATCTATAAGCTTACCTGGCAGACACACCCTGTTCCTCAGGAGGCCTGTGTGCTGAGCTTAGAGGAAAGGTCTGGCACAAAAGGTGAGTTTCATAGAAGACAGAGGGATGGATAATAGTCCCCAAGATAAAACCAAGTGAATAGGGTTGATTGCTGATGATAAGAAGAAAACAAAGAGGGTGAACAGAAGTAATTAGTAAGCATTGAACACAGCTTAATTGCCATTTACAGAAACTAGTGACAAATTTTCTTTGCAATTTGATCCATTTTGCAAATCTTATTTTTGCTCTGAGTTTATTGTGGAAGGGTTACTGCTTTGGTACTTAACAATTTAGAGTAATTTATTTCGTTAGCTCCCTTCTAGACAGTAACTGAAGAGCTTGCTTTATATTTGTTTATTATTTGAGAGCAAATTTCAGACATCATGCCATTTTATTAGTGTATCACCATACAACTTTAAAAAATGAGGGCGTAGTCTCATGTAACCATGATGCTATCCTCACATGTAAGACAAATGTGAGCAGTATCTCTTCAGATTTTTTTTCTGTTCTTTTATTGTAACAAGTTATTACTTTTTATGGAGGTAGCATTGACTTACTACACTGTGTATGATGGAAAATATAGGATGATACCTCTTCAGATGTAGATCACCACCTCATAATCACCCCCAGCCACCCATGGTCCTCCACTCTTATCTATTTGATCTTCTTCACGCCCTGCTCTCCCCGTCTTCCCCCTGCTTGCAGTCAGATTTTTAGAGTTTGCTTTGATTTTATTTGATCTGACTCTTTTCTTATCTTGTCTGTATTCCAAATATGAATGACACCATTCAGTATTTGTCTTTCTTCTGTTTCATTTAACTTTGAATAGCCTCTGCCAGTTCCATCCATGTGGTTGTAAATGGCAATAGTTCATCTTTTTTTTTTTAATAGAAAAGTAGATTTCCATTGCATCCATGTCCAACATCTTAATCCATTCTTTGGGCACTGAAGTTCCCATAACTTGATATTGTTAGTAGTGCTACATAGGAACATAGAAATGCCATCTGTCCCTTCTATTTAGCGTATTTACATTCTTCAGGTAGATACCTAAGAGTGGAATTTCTGGGTCATACAAAGCTTTTTTTTTTGAGACTAGGTCTCTCTATTTTGCCCATGGAACCGCAGGCTCACATTGGCTGGGGTACCATGAACTCAAGTGATCCCCAGCTTCAGCTTCCCAGGTAGCTGGGATTACAGGCGTGTGCCACCACACCCAGCTATTTTTTTGGGGGTTAGTTTCACTATGTTGCCCTGGCAGGTCTTGAAACCGTGGACTCAAGCAATTCCTAAGTTCCAGCCTCGCTCCTAGGCTGCGATTAAAGGCATGCACCCAGCATGCCTGGCTTTTTTTTTTTTTTTTTTTTTTTTTTGGAAGAGGAAGAAAGACGCAGAGATGAAGGTTACTGCCTGGACTAAGGAATGAGGAGTGCGATCCTATTGGTGTGTAAGTGTGTTGAAAGTAGGAGTAGGAGGTTGATTAGTCAGAGGTTGGAAGAAGACTGTGAAGTTGTTGATGACAAACATTGCCTCATCAACCTGTTGCTGAGGGACACCCCACAAACAGGCTGATGTCCAGCTTTTCCTACTCTGTGCCTGGAATGGAGAAGTTAGCATAAATGTGGATGGAAAGGTGTGGCAAGTAAATTGATGGTCTCTCAGAGACTCATACTCTAATCTGTGTATATGTTAAAGTATATGGTAAAAAAGACTGCAGAGTGAATTGAGGTTATGAACCTTCAGATAGGGAGATTATCCTGGATTAGCCATGTGGGTCTAATATAATCACTTTGTAATCTCTAAGTCTTTCAGGCACAAGAGAAAGGCAGGAAAATGAGTCAGAGAGATAAGGCTGCAAGGAAGCGAGAGAAACTCAAAGTATGAGAATGACAAGGACGCAAACCCTACTTTGAAGGTGGAGGAAGGGGGCCACGAGCCAAGGGAAATAGGCAGGCTCTAGAAATTTGGACTGACCCTCCAGTGACAGGGCAAGGAAAAGGGAACCTTATCCTACAACTGCAAGGAGCTGAATCCTGCTAGGTACCTAAACCACCAAGGAAACAGATTATCTCCCAGAACTTCCAGAAAGTAAAATACTTCTGCCAACTCCTTGATTCTAGCATGGTGAGTCCATGTCAGATTCATAAGATAATACATTTGTTTTAAGTGGTTAGGTGTATGGTAATTTGTTACTGCAGCAATAGAAAGCTAATATAGAAGGTGGGACATTTTAATTTCTTATGTGAGCATTCTTCATTTTTTGAAGGCTGTAGATCCCTTTAAGAACTGTGTGAAAACTATGTCACTTCACAAAGTTGACACAGTATTTATGCATACACATCACCCAGTACAACTTCCAGAGGTTCATGAATAAATCTTGTAGACCGAGGTTAAAACCTTTGTAGATAGTGATGTACAGGTGACACACGCCAGCAAAGGAGGCTTCCTAGTGATGGACTTATCTCCCTCCAAGAGCTGTCTCAGGACTCGGGAGAGCACTTAGCTGGGTTGCACTGAACTAATTCAATTTTAATGAAGTGAGTTTCCTAGATATGGAAGCTGAAAGGCAACTGTCTCAGCCTGATCTTTCACTTATGGGCTCCTTGGCATGAAGCCACACTGCTGGGTATAGACAATCAGTCTTCATTAGATAGCTACTGATACCCAGTGATTTGAGGATCATGCCAAAAAAATGAAAATGTAAAAAGCATTAAAAGTGGGTATCAATTTTGTTCCCTGAGAGTGAAAAGACACAGAAAAAAGTAGATATTTTTTAGTAAATTAAGTTTATTAATATTTGGTGACAATAGCTTTTTCACAGATTACCACTGTTACCTAGACTTGTTTAGAGCAACTATGTGACCAACAGATGAAATGTGAGTTGCTTATGTAATTCTGGTGGGCATACCAAAAAAGTGAAGGAAAAAGGTGAAATTATTTTGAATAGTATATTTGATTTAATAGATCTCAGTTATCATCTCAACCTATAATGGACATTAAAATAGTGAGAAACATTTTATTTTTTTTTTCACCATCTCAGTTCAGACCAATCACATTTTAAGTGTTCAGTAGCAGTAACCTATCAGGCATTCAGATTCATGGAATAATGAAACATTAGAATGGAACTTCTGAGACACAAACATTATTTAATATTTTATATGAAAATGATCTCAGAAGTCAAAGTAGTTATTAAGTGGAGGCATGATTGTCACTTGCTGCTCCCTTTAACCACATACACAGTGACATCATTGGCTATTATGTGTGAAGAAAGGGAAAAAAAGAAAATTAAAAGATCATTTTTCTGCTGATTTTAACTTAATCTGGTGGACCTAAAGAAATTGTATGTGACCTTTTCTGCACAATAGGCCATTAACATACATGTTTTGATCTTTGCCATTAAAAATGGAATTTTAATTTGGAAAATATATTAAAATCATTTTTTTTTAATAGGGAAGCATAGATTAGAAAATGGAAAGAAGATAAAGTATAAAAATATCTTTCTGGCCTTCCTTAGTGAAGTTTTTAATGTATGAGCTGAAGGTCTTTTACTCTTCCTTCCATTACCATTGACAATTGCTATTTACTGGGCTACCAAGGTGTCAGACACTGAAACCACCATTATTGCTACAGCTCTACACAGTAGCTCTCACAGTGCCTAACTACAGGTGAGGAAACTATTATAATGTGTCCAGGTCATGAAGTCTCACCTACCCTTTTTCAGTGGAGTCTGCTTTTGCATTGTACCACATGGCTTCCATGGGGGACAGGGAAGGGGATAGGAGTTGGCCATGATGGACTAGATGCACCAGGAGTGGAGAAAGTGGAGAAAGGGAAGGTTGGGTGAAGGGTAAGAGAAGAGAGGAAAGAAAGGAGAGGGGTGGTTAAGTGGGGAAGGTGGTCAGAACAAGCTATGGCATTACACAGCTTGTTCCCTGCACTTGGTTGGTGTGGAGTCCTGGACAGCCTGGCATGTGGGCTCTGAGGGAGTGGAAGAGGAAGTGTGGGTGAGTTGCTTAGCTCCTTTAAAGAGGAGGTGCCCTTGTGGCTGTATATACTTCTTGCCTGTTGATGGTTGTGTCCTGTC